>MJUU01002466.1:170920-197473 GCA_002080025.1 Modiolus philippinarum
AAAATGTTAGGGGGGGGGGGGGTTCGTACTAATCCAAAAGCGGGGAAGTTGTTATCAACAATGGACTCTATTGGATAGTCCATTCAGAGATATTCTTCTCTAAAACCACTGAGCCAATTGGACCCAAACTAGACCAGAATATTTCTTTGGTGGCCCTTATAAAAATGTTGGTTTTGGGGTTCATTCTTATCCGAGATGGCTGACAGAACCATAAATAAACATTTGATCAAAATTGAAAACATAAGGAGAGATCTTCTACTCTGAATTCACTGAGCCAATTCGAACCAAACTTGGGCACAATAGTCCTTAGGTAGTCCCCTACAAAATGATTTTTCGGGTGTGTACCATATCCAAGATGACCGCCATTAGGGAACATAGTTTTTATATTGGACCCTATAGGGATCTTCTCCTCTGAAACCACTGTTCCAATTCGAACCAAACTTGATCATAATTGCTCCAAATTTTGTTTTTCAAGCTTACGCCATATCCGAGATGACCTTCGGAGGTCCTTTACACAAATATTGTTTTTCAAGCTCATACCATATCCAAGATGACCTCTAGTGAGGAACATAGTTAAAAACATGTGCAACACATTCAGAGCCCTTTCCTCTGACATGACGAAGCAAATTGGAATCAAACTTAGCCACAATAGTTCTTTGGTATAGTCCCCTACAAAATGATATTTACAGGTTCGATCCTTAATCTAAGATGACCGCCAATTGGGAACAAAGTATAACATTGGATCCTGTAGAAAAACCAAGGAGATCTCCTCTGAAACTAATGAGCTAAATAGGGGTTACAAAATTACGGAACAGAATTGTCAAGAGCCAAAGCCCAAGAGTCAAAAAGACAAAACGGTTGGAAAACCACTGGAAAAATTGTCGACCACAATGGTCCTGACTTGGTACAAACAATGGTCCTGACTTGAAATTTCAAAAGAAATGGTGGGTTAAACCACATTTATGGCGCTCAAAACTCCAATTCCTTTGCGGTAGTGTCCCGTAGAAACTCAACCTTTTGTTGAAAGGTCGTCGACAGAAAAAAGAAATTAACATCCTAGTATTAAGTAAAATAAGAATCTTGAACCAGATTTCGAACCGAAATTTAAAATTTTCAACAAGGGGCGGATATCTATTAAAGAACCTTTTTAATGATCGTATGAGACGGAAGTTATTGAAGCCTTGATGAATAAGTCTGTCAAATGAAATGTAAACTTGGCTATAAAATTCTTTTGATAGTTCCCTACAAAGATTTTATTTTCCAGTTTCACACGTAATCAAAGATGGCCGCTAGCGGGGAACATAGTATAACATTGTACTATATGAGAAACGCATTCAGATATCTACTTCTCTTAAACCACTGTGCCAATTGGAATCAATTTAGTCGCAATATTCCTTAGTTGGTCCCCTACAAAAATCTTGTTTTTCAGTTTTGTACCTAATCTAAGATGGCCATCAGCGGAGAACAAAATTTAACATTTGACCTTATTAGAAAACATTCAGCAATCATCTCCTTTGAAATCATTGAGCAAATTGGAACTTCACGTGGCCACATAAGTTCTTAGAAGGTCTACCATAAAAAAAATTCAAGTTAGTACATTAACCAGGATGGCTGCCAGTGGGGAACATAGTTTTATATTGGAACCTTTGGGAAAATGCATTCAGCTATCTTCTCTTCTGAAACTATTGCAGTCAGTTGTAAACAGATTTGGCCACATAAGTCCTTTAGTGATCCCTACAAAAGAGTTTTTTTTCAGGTTTGCCTCTGAACCAATTTAGACCAAGTTTGGCCACAATAGTCCTCGAGTGGTCTTCTACGTTGAAAAAGTTTTATTTAAAGTTCACACCTTCATGACCTTATCTCTTCCAAGATAGTTGCCAACTGCCAACGGTTGACAGTTTAACAGGACCTTATGACAAATGCATTCAGAAAACTGCTCAAATGACTAAGAGCTAAACAGAACCACTTTGGTCACAATAGTACATAGGTGGTTCCCTTTGAAAAAAAATGTTGATAATGTCCATACCACATTGGAGGCGCCGAGCCATTTGCAACATAATAAAACATTTCTGAATTGCATCTCCCACGTGCATATATAGCTTTGCCCTACTTATATCTGAATGGCTGTGCCCTAACATAAGCTGGTTCTTTAACTCAGTTCTGTCCTGTCTTTGCTCTTGATTTGGTTTACATGTACAATTTTATTATTTTTTTGTCGTATGTTCAATTTTTTGTTCAATTTTTTGTAATCCACATATTGTACTCAATTTTGAATCATTCGAAGCAGTTTTAGAGTTTATAAATTCTTATTTCTACTATACAGTGATTATGATTTTAGCTTTTAATTTTAGAAACCAACTCTCTCATTGATGCTGTCATTCCTCTATGATAACCCTGTAACACCGAGAAACACGTGACACCGAAAAACTTACTGTAGAAACAAATGACTTATTGTAGCACGTAATACAAAAAACACATGACTTGTTGCAGCAGAGGATTCAGAAATTAGCGCTGTGACATAATGAAACCTGGACTTGTAGACACATGTGATGCAGAAAATCCGCGGTATGTTTAATCAAGCGAGTCGGACAGTCTGAGACCTATTGAAATACCTGAAATGGAAACTAACCTACTCAAACGCCATATACATCAGCCTTAAAGAAACACAAGATTAAGAAAATCTTTGACACGATGAAACATGCGATACATTGTCTCTAAAACGTTTTGAGACACATGATACCAACCGCTTCTGGACCTCTTGAAACACGTAATACAGAATCAATGTTACCTAATGAAATACTTCGTACAGAAATAGGCCATGGGCTGAAATCACTTTCCGTGCACCCCCCCCCCCCCCTNAAAATAAAACATGTTAACACGAACATAACCTGCACGCATAGACAGTATAGGGCCACTTTTATAGTACACCGCGAAAAATTCTTGTATTTTCGTTTTAACCTAAATTTCATCTTTTAAGCTGCATAATTATTTAATGATAAGTAATATGTAGTGCAATTTGGTACCAAATTAAAGCTGATTTAATATTCTTTACAAAGAACTCAAGTTTGGGCACTTTACGCTATTTCTATGATCTGGGGATACAAAAAAATGTACCCCTCCCCCCTGCAAAAAAGAGCGAAAATGACAATTTTAGGCTGTCAATTCCTTTCAGATAAACAACCATCGTCATTTGATCTAGTTTTATGCCTAACGTATCTGTTGTGATACAATGTTGGAAAATAAAGCCATTAATGTCCATAAAGTTTTGATATTTGGTATAAAATATTTGAAAAATGGGAATTTTCGGAATTTTCGATTTTTTTCACAATTTCGAATTCCTCACTTTATGGTCGTAAAAATCTGAATATATATTTAATAATTGCCGATGTAATAATGATTTATGATATATTAGCAACAAATAGTGTGCAAACGTTTTAGTTTCAGACCTCTTAAAGGTTCAGAAATGTCAAAATTAGCACCCCTCCCCCTAAAAATTAAGGGAAAATAAGAAATATTAAGGCTCTAAATGATTAAAGAATAATGTTTTATCGGAATCCTAGTGTGTATTTCACTAAAGCTGACATGCAGAAGATCATTTAAGTAGATTTAAACTTTTTAAGAGGTCCCTTTTTGATTCTTCTGCTCGAAAATGTATGCAAAATGGGATTTTCCCGTTTTTCAGAATTTCTGCTGTTTTGACTTTGAGATGCAGATACTTCATGAAATTGATATATAACTTGAAAATAGTGGTTAGATATCCTTTCATGATATCTAAGCCATAAGAAATTGTTTTTAAACATTTTAAGAATAACTACAGTCTCATAAATCACAAACATATAACCCCTTACCACAAATATTCAACACAATTTGTTTCATTTTATTCAGCTTGAAAAGCTTAAACATTGTATAAAGATCCAATAACATATCATTTCAAATACAGAAATACACAGAGACTCCCATATATCACAAATAAGATCATATGTGTGGTTTATGGGCAGTTATACAACAATTAAGCCTTGAATTTTGTAAAATTCCGAAATGCTGAAAAATCCCATTTTTCACGAAAAGCGCCGAAAATATACAATTTTACCCATATTTTGGCGTTAAAATTGCATATTGCGATATATAGAATGCATTTTTTAAAGAAAGTAAAACATTAGTACGTTTTGTTCATATAAATGTATAGACATACATATTCATGGGGTTTTAAGCATCATTTTCCTGGGGTAGGGGTAAAATTTTCGATATTTAGAGTCACATTGAACACTCCTTGTTCTTTTTAACATTGTATTTATATAGCTTATATATCGGTTAGAACAATGAATTGGCATATCTGCATATAAATCCTCCAGATTTGCCATATATAAGTATTTAAAAGTGAATTTTAGACAAATTTGAAATGCTGAAAATTCCCATTTTTCATCAGTTCTGTACAAAATATTGAATTTAAGCTGACAAGTGGGACTTAAAATGACAATTTTTGATAGCAATTATGCAACATTGTTATATTCAATTTATTGTGTTTTGGTTATTTTTATGCGAATATAGTAAAAAAATGACTATCATAGGGAAAATTTGTTGGGGTAGGGGTAGGTTTTTCGGTATTTAGAGTCACATTAAACACTCCTTGTTTTTCTAAACAGTGTTTTAAGACAACTAATGTATTACGCTTAGAACAATTAAATGGCATAGTTGCAGATGAATCACCAGATTTGACATATATTAGGATTTAACAATGAACTCCGGGGAAATCTGAAATGTTGAAAATTCCCATTTTTCATCAGTTTGGGCCAAATATTGAGTTTAAGTCAACAAATGGCTATTGAAATACCGAATCATGATGTAATTCATGCAACACTGTCATATATAACATATATTTTGCGTGTAGTTATTTTTATGCGAACTTAGACAGAAAATTGACAATTTTAGGGAAAATTTGTTGGGGTAGGGGTAAGATTCTCTGTATTCAGAGTCACATTAAACACCCCTTGATATTCTAAACACTGTTTTAAGACAACTCATGTATTGCTAACAACAGTTAATTTGCATATCTGCAGATATATCATCCAGATTTGCCATATATAACGGGTTAATAGTAAACTTTGGCCAAATCTGAAATATTGAAAAATCCCACTTTTCATCATTTTCCGGCACAATGTTAAGTTTAAGTCAACAAATGGCTGTTAAATTACCAAATCAGGATGTTATTCATGCAACATTGTCATATTCAACACACATTTAGCGTGTTTGAGTTAATTTGCTGCGAACATAGACAAAAAAAAATGACAATTTTAAGGAAAATTTGTTGGGGTAGGGGTAAGATTTCCGGTATTTTGAGTCAAATCAAACACTTCTTGTTTTTCTTAACAATGTTTTCAGACAACTAATGTATCGCTTAGAACAATTTATTGGCATAGTTGCAGATATATCATCCAGATTTGCCATATATAACTGGTTAACAGTGAACTTTGGCCAAATCTGAAATGTTGAAAATTCCCATTTTTCATCAATTTCGGGCAAAATGTTAAGTTTAAGTCAACAAATGGCTGTTAAATTACCAAATCGTGATATAATTCATGCAACATTGTCATATTCAACACACATTTTGCGTGTTTGGGTCAATTTGTTGCGAACTTAAGACAAAAAAATTTACAATTTTAAGGAAAATTTGTTGGGGTAGGGGTAAGATTTTTGGTATTTTGAGTCACATCAAACACTTCTTGTTTTTCTTAACAATGTTTTCAGATACTAATGTATCGCTTAGAACAATTAATTGGCATATCTGCAGATATATCCTCCAGATTTGGGATATATAACGATTTAACAGTGAAATTTTGGCAAATCTGAAATGTTGAAAATTCCCATTTTTCATCAATTTTCGGCAAAATATTGAGTTTAAGTCAACAAATGGCTGTTAAAATACGAAATCATGGTATAATTTATGAAACATTGTCATATACAACACACATTTGGCATGTTCTGGTTAATTTTATGCTTACATAGACAAAAAAATGACAATTTTACAGTAAATTTGTTGGGGTAGGGGTAAGTTTTATTGATGTATGGTGTTTATATTACATAAGAATGGCCATTATTTGTAATAGTTGTAAAGCACATATAATAAGCTTTCATTTGATACCTACTTTAAATGATATTTGTTTACTAAAAAGTAATATTGGACAAAAGAATGACAAAACTTAGTCAAAATCGAAAATATTCAAAGATCTCTTTATTTGGCCTATTTGAAAATAAAACTTTGGTCTTTAAGAATATGTTAACATAATGTTAACATGTATTATATTCAAGAAAATAGATTGAAAAACTAAAAACAATTTTCAGAATTGGGAATCGAGATGCACTTCGGGTTCTTTAGACCATCAAACTTACGCAATTTCAATGAAAATATCTAAATCTTCCTCAATATTTCATAGGGGTAGGGGTACGTTTAATGGCGCTATGGAACGTATTTGGCATAGAACTTGTAAAAATTTGGGTTCTTTAAATTTGGGTTCTTTGTAAAGCTAATACAATAAGCAATAATTTGATGCATCATTTTTATAACTAGGAAGCTTTTGGTCAACATTTTGAAGCAACTGAAATAAAAACTTGAACGAAAAACGAAATTTTCCTAAATTTCGGTAGGTGGGTCTAAAAATTGGCCCTATTCCACCAGTGCGTGCAGGTTATGCTCGTGTTAACCTGTTTTATTTTGAAGAGGGGATGTATGCGGACTTAAAAAAATGGGTGGGGTTGGGAAGTGGGGGGGGGTGCACGGGGGTTATTCCAGCCCATGGACTAAAACCATGTGACGTATGGAAACGCGTGGTGAAAAGTACTCGACCTGAAGAAAAACGTGGTGTAGACACCCCGAAACCAGTTAATCCTACTGGAAAAAGTGATGTTTATACACTGTGAGAGACGCGTTAAACTTGGTGACCTGTTATCAAAACACGTAATTTTCAAACCCTACAACATGAAAAAAAGACGCATGTGATGCAGAAATGCTGTGCATGACCTGGTGAATCACATTAAACATTAATTGCACCGGGAAACCACTGAAAACCTTAACTGCATGTGACCCTTGGAAATACGTGATGCAGAAACTGTGACCTTCGGAAATACATGATTCAGAAACCCTGAAACCTGTTGCGGCACAACTGCAGAAACCCAGTTACCTCTTGAAACAAGTGACGTATAATCCTTTGTCCAAGGGAAACACTTTACAAGGGTGATATGGAAACTTTTGACAATTACTACAACAAAAACAAAATGAAAACAGAATTGGGCTTCTGCACTGAGGAAAACTTGGTCCAAAAATGTCACAATTCTTCGATCGAACCTGTGACCTTTGGTCTAAGTATACAGTGACATTTTACCAGCTTTTGAGAAGTAAAGCGTCACTAACGGTGTTTTTATTAAAACACAGAATTATGAACCCTTCAAGTGTATGGTTGCTGTAGTAAATTGTTATTTCAGTGTCTAATCATTTTTAATAGTTCAGTAGATAAACGAAAAATCCATATTATAAAACATGTGACACAAATTCAGTTGGAAGGGTATATAATGTTTAGTTCGTTCGTCCATCACAAAAATGAAATGCATATATTTTCTAAAGCAATAGTCATAAATGATTGACTTTTTGTTCATAAGTACTTGGCGAGTGTATAATTATTACGTCACCTTGACTTTCATTTCATGCATGAGTGACTCGGGAAGAATTTTTACAGAAGATATGAACATTTGATATCTAGATATGACGTGACTCGCAAACGGCTAATTGCAAAGGGCATTGCTCATCCTCGATTTTATGGAAATATTGTTAAAAAATGTCAAAAACTTATAAAAAATCCAGAAAAACTGGGACGCAGCTTACATTCTTTACGTAATAGTGGATATCGACGAGATATTCTGAACAAATCCGTTAAATTGGCTTTGGATTCCAGTGACCTGAAGACTTTACATATGTACTTGCCTCTCACTGATACTGCCGATGTCTACTGAAATACATAACGACTCTTTACCAAACCCTTCGGGGAGTTTTGAGTTTGATTTTTCTTCCGTAGTGCGACAGTGTTTTACCAGCAGACTAGATTCCTTGAGCTAGCCGGCAGTTTAGCGGCGAGCAATCTTTTACCCTTCTTTCAAAATAACGTTTTGTCGTATGCTTTTTCTTTTCCAAGATAGTGGTCATTGAGTTAGTAGTCTACCTGTATTGGGTTTTATTCGCATGTTTATGATACTATAGGGAAACAGGATAGAGAAAGGGGAGGTTTGGGAACTTAAACCGGTTTAACCCTACCACTGGCTTTTGCTAGTGCCGGTACCAAGTCCGGCTATCACGAATTCCTATCGTTATTTATGTTTGTCTCTTGTTTTCATTATTGTTTTCCTGGTGCAGTTTGCTTGTAAATTGTGGCATGTGGTTGTAGTTCCTGGTCATTGTAGGTGTTTACTGTTATCCTGTTTTTGTAATTATCCGAGTTACTAGAGATCAGTAGAGCATATTTTGTTAGATGCGCCTTGGACAACACGGGTTTCCTGATAAAACGTAGGTCACTTTCATGCATGAGTGACTCAGAGCAGGTAGAGGAATGATGGTATTTTTTCGGTAGACGTGCCTTTGACAGTCACGAGGTTCCTGATATTTTTTTTACCTTGATCTATATTTCATGTATGAGTGACTCGGGTTAATGTTTTTGTTCAGGAATTACAATTTGTTGAAAGATGAACCATTGGTAGTCGTGAGGTTCCAGATAAAATTAAGGTTACATTGGCCT
The DNA here is from genome assembly GCA_002080025.1 of Modiolus philippinarum. Taxonomy (NCBI): domain Eukaryota; kingdom Metazoa; phylum Mollusca; class Bivalvia; order Mytilida; family Modiolidae; genus Modiolus; species Modiolus philippinarum. Next base: position 179,698 of record MJUU01002466.1, read on the forward strand.
AAATTTCCTTGACGAGTGACTTTGATTAAAGTTTGTGTTTTTGGTATACAGCCTAATGATGTATTGTTAGTTGGTGCTTCTTTTGGGGTTCTGATGCTAATTGTTCTGTTTTCTCCAACTGACTTTGTTTTATTTATCTTTATTTAAACAAAAAGCTAACTAGCGAGGGGATTTGCCGTCGTTTCGACTGCGCCTTTCTCTTGCAAACTTGTATTTAATATTATGGAAGCTTAATTTGGATGAGGAGCTTTAGAGCAATGCAAGGATTAAACATCTTGGAACATGGTACCGATAAATAAAAATATAGCAGTAAGAAATAGGATACAATGTAATAAAAAAGCAGGCAAAATTTCAATTGTTGCTATTTATCTTTAAGACACAATGAAGTTTGTAAGAATGCCCAATAATCATACATCATGCACCGTTATAATCAGAATCTATTGCTAGATTACAACATTTTATATTGGCCATGGGTGAGGGATCAGTTGTCTAGATAAAATATTTGCATAAACACTTAATTCGTTACTCCAACAGATTGGCTGAAAGCCCGATGAATATGTAAGCACCAAAGGGCACTGATCAAGCTGATTGCAAAAAAGCTGGCTAAATACAATATGTAATATGTATATTTTACTATTTTTAGTTCGCCTCAACGAAGTTGAGGAGGACTATTGGAGTACCCCCGGCGTCCGCGTCCGCATTTAGGTATATATTTTGGTAACTATGAAGGGTAGGGTCATCAAACTTGGTGTACAGATGCATCTTGGGCTATCTCACAGCCTCCAAGAAAATTAGGTCTCTTTGACCTACATTTTCCGCTTTACTGGCTTTCATTTAATTTTAGGTCCGAGTTGATATCTCAGTAATTGTACATGGTAGGATCATCTAACCTTGCATGTGCATGCAACTTTGGGGTTAGCATCCAGGAAATATAAGGTCACTTTGACCTAAATTTTCCGCATGAGTTACTTACATTCAAGTTTACGTCCTAGCTCAGATCTAAGTAACTGTACATGGTACAATCATCTAACTTTGCATGTGCATGCATCTTTGGCGGTAGGTCAGAATCCAGGCAAAATTAGTTCACTTTGACCTGTTTTCCGCATGATCGACTTACATTCAAGTTTACATCCGAGTAAATCTAAGTAACTGTACATGTTACAATCATCTAACCTGGCATGTGCATGCATCTTTGGGGGTAGGTCAGCATCAAGGCAATATTAGGTCACTTTGACCTATATTTTCCGCATGATTGACTTACATTCAAACTTACGTCCGAGTTCAGATCTAAGTAGCTGTACATGGTAGGATTATCTAACCTTGCATGTGCATGCATCTTTGGGGTAGGTCAGCATCCAGGCAAAATTAGGTCACTTTTCCGTTTATGTTCGAATTCAGGTCTCGGTTACTGTACATGGTAAATATAAGATCATCTAGCCTTTGTATACCGGTACATGCATAAGGGATGGTAAATGAGCACCCTGGCCAAATTGGGTTTCTGTGTCCATGTGCCATAACGAGGCGAACTTTGTAATCGTTGATTACCTATGTTTTATACTAGAGTAGCAAGATTATAAAAAAGGTAGATTTATGTTCAATTCATATTTCAGTCCCCTGGGTTCAGACCATTCGAACCCAATGGTATATCACAAGTGTATAATCCCCTTACTATACAAGTACTTGATGTAATTATGTGTCAAATGCAAATTAGTTAAATGGGATTTTCATTTCAGATTGTAAGTGTAAGCTGCCGTAAAGCTGGAGCCAAGGGAAAAGTCAGAATTATTGATGGGATACCAGTGAAGTAAGAAGAAGTATACAAACTGCAATCACATTTTCTCTTCAATTTTTTCCTGGATTTTAACTACATTTTTATCGGTTTATACATTTTTGTAGATGTGTTTTAGGAACATTAATAGCAATTTTCAATTATATGACTTATCCCACTACATGTACCATTTACCATCCTTACACCTACATTGTATATTATATTCCAAAGTCTTCAGGCAAACAAAATAGACTGACAGTCATCCCCAAAGAACTTCACTTAATTTTTAGTTATTTTTATGTACTGTCATTTATATTACTTAAAACATGAATAAAATAAAAATAATTTACAAATGAGAGAGCATACCCAGTCACTGTGTCTCCTGGTCAGAACACAGGGTACCTGGGGCTGGCTGTTACCTTTTAACTACATTGAAAACTAATTAGAATTTTTATATGACTTTGAATCCTACTTTAACAGGTAATTCACAAAGGTATATTAGCCGGTAGCATTGTGGTGTGACATATTTATGAACCATTTATTGATAATTTCAACTTTTAGTTATATGTCAAGTTTGTGTCTAAATGACTTTGGTGGGGACATCAATGTATAGTCTTCAAAACAATCATATAATTTCTAAAAAATCCCTTTCATTTAACCTATCCTTGTTAAAGGTAATTTTAAAAAGTCATTTTTGTCCCATTTGTCAAACATCTTCGGATAACATTCAACATATGGATAAAAACATATATTGTATCAACATTGAAATATAGTGGATTGCTAATTTTGAAGGGAGTGTAAATTATTTATAGTGACAAAATCATTTCAAAACACGAAGTCGGCTTTATATTTCAATTTTTATTTATATAAAATATATTTCCCATGGAAATTATAACCTAAATATTATGTAGACCGGTACCATTCCAGCCATAGTTGTTCCTAGTGGCGAAACATGAAAATATTGCTTCTTTAGAAATCTTATCTTTGTAAGAATTTTATCAGTTGATTTCAAGTGTCCCGTACTGATAATGGCCTGTCGACAACAGGTGACAACATATTTCACTCTAGTTTTTTCCTGTTTTTACATTTTAAAGAACTTAATGCATTTTGCAAAGTTAATAATTTTACCTTATCTTTTATTGAGATAACTATCTATAGTTTGTGAACCTGTTTTATCAGATGTTGTGTTTTGATATCAGATAATCTCCAGTTTGTTATCAGTAGTAAACACACTGGGAACAGATGCCAGAAGACAAACATAGTCAACGGTCGAGTGCTGCTATATCTCAACTCCCTCAAAAAAACAACATTTTCATGTTTGGTGAATGAGGTTTGTTAAATGTCGGGTGTTGATGTAATGTTTCCTAACAAATTTCAATGTGGATCTTGTTTTATGTCTGTCGACATTAACTTTGAAAACTCAATACAGTATTTGTTCCTTTTGAATAAAACCTTACTGTTTTGAATATTGTAAATAGAAACATTCTATGTGAAAAAGTTTGAAGTATAATTTATATTGATGTTTTTATGTTATGTCTCCCAAATTATTTGTTAATGATTCATACGAATGTAGCTACACTTAACTGTCCTTCTTTATTGCGTTTTGGTCCTTTTTCAAAAGTCTTCAATTATTCGAGATACTAACTTACTAAATACAATGTATAAGGGCTTATTTTCGCGGGCCTCAATTCTATAGTTACATGGTATTTTTGCAACCTCAAATTTTCTTCTTAATGTCAAAGAAACATGAATGAATGATAATAAACGTAGATATGCAGGCAGTATCTTTTTCACATGTACTACGGACTTGAAGCATTTTGATAAATGTTATGTCTCTCGCATTTGTTGCCCATTGTAGATTTTAGTGAAAAGATTGAGATTGTTTGTGATATTTTTATTTGATTCCGCTGATACTTTGTGCAGAATGTTTTACAATATTTTTCAATGATCAGAAGGTTGTGTGGGTTATATTTTTCAGAGTGAAATAGTCGAAAAATGTATACCCTACTTTCCTGTATCGTTTGTCATTTTCCAAAGTTTATTTTCATTTTGGTTGGTTTAAATAATAATGTCTGGAATTTTATTGGTAAATCATTAAACAGTTTCGTCAAACTTTAAAACCTGATAGAATCTTCAAACCACCTGCATTATGTAAGGACATATTTTACATATTAATTTAATACTTACAACTTAATATTGTACAAATTATTTTGTATAAAGTGAAGTGGCCACATGTTCGTGCAGATTTTTATGTTTTGCACATGCAACTGTAATTGATTGGGAGATTTTGATAGTACTGTTTTTGTAATGATAAAGAGATTGACACACAAACGTTTGATATGGTCATTTATTATAATTGCGGTTACATTTATTTTATATTGTATTATTGTATTTATTATTGGTAGTAGATCTACCTTTCATTACGACATCGACAGCTGGGCTGCCGAAATACTTGTTATGAATTTATAAACTCTATTAGTAATATTAATAAAACTTTTTATATTTTATGTTAACTCCATATTTTACCGCCTTTCAACATTTTACATTAGATGAAATCATTGGAAATAATCTATGATGATAATCAGCAATGTATGTCGGTTTCCTAGAGGGAAATGGAATCATGCACTGTTGAGAATTTCTTCATTACTTTTCATTGATTCCGGTTTTCTTCAACCATTTACTATATAAAATTATCTGAAAAGTTTCATCAATTTGTAGGCTTTCATACTTTGTGGATTCATGTTGCTTTATGCCTTTTTATTGCAGCAAAATATTTTATAGTAGTTCTCAAAGTAAGTATTAAGATTCATTTATAACTGTATTCACCAATATCAACAAATTCATGGGTCTAAACCAGTAAAATCCTATATATGATCGACAACTTCTACTTGTTATCTTGTTTCCACGTTGCTTAAAAATTAGTCCAAATGCATATTTATAGTTTGAATACATTAAACGTTTGTGAAGAAATATTGATGAATGAAAGATCATGGGGTTAAAAAGTCTGAAAATGCCTAAGAAATTGCCTCTAGATTAATTGGAGTTAAAACATTTGATAGATTTTTCTTCATTTCTTTCCATAATGATATATTAACTTGAAATGTCAATATATATACCATTATTTACGAAACTTCAGTATGCACAATAATTTAAAGTAAGTGAGAACTGAACCGTCAGTCTAAAACGCACAATCCAAGGACAATGGCAACCTCGGAAAAACAAAGACATAACATGAGTACGGCACAGAAAAGAAAATGAAGACCAACACACATATACAAAAATGAACAACACGAAGCCAATAAAAAGCCATGGTTGAAACCAGGTGCACCGGTAGAGTAAGCATCCTTCTTCTTATAAGACACCCGCTGTGTAAACATGTAAACTCCCGTAGTAAAGTCAATCTACTGCTGAATTTGTACCAGACAATAGAAATATTAAAACATATTATAAAGGCAGGAAAGATAAATCACTTTAACACGAAAAAGAGTATGAACTTTCTGTTGTTCTCCATTTCCGTATCTCCTTACGAACTTAAAAAGAAAGGATAACACTAAACACCCACAGTGGTCGATAAATAAGATCACAGGCTACCATTTACCAAAGGAACTGCGCTAGAAAACCACATATGACATACAAACTTTGAATGTCCTGTCCCTAGCTGATTTTGGCTTTCCTCTTTAGATCCTATTGGTAATTTGTTCTCTATCAGCTTTTGCACATATTTCGGTTTATGGAATTCCTAAATGTTTTGATGTGATCTGCACTGAAGATACATAAGTTGTCGAAATGCGTATATGCAGAAACTAAATTCAGTACTGTGTTCTTTAGTACTGGAACTAACAAAAGGCAGTAGGAATAAACCAGTGTTTGAGTACCCAAACCTTCACTTTCTCTATCCCGTTAATAAACATACGAATAAAACCCAATACAGGTAGACAACTAACTCTTAAGACCACTGTCATGAAAAAAAAATTGGGAAAAAAGTTATCTAGAAAGATGGGTCAAATTAGGAGTGCTCGCCTCTAAAATGCCAGCTAGCTCGAGGTTGCCTATTATGCTGGTAAAGCACTGTCACACTAAGGAAGAAAAACAAAACTGCCAGAAGGTTTTGGTTCAGAAGCCATCGGCAGTATCAGTGAGAGACCAGTGTATATGTAAAATTTTCAGGTCATTGGATCCGAGAGCCGTTTTGCGGGTTCGTGTAGAACAACCTGTCAATATCCACTATTACGTAAAGATTGCAAGTAATACGCCCCAGTTCTATGTCTCGCCCGCGATGAAAGGCGCGGAAAGCAAGACATATGCGTACAAAATATGCCGGCGGCGGCGTAAGCTTTCATGTCGAGTTTTTGTGATTAGGCCATTTTCTCAGTAACTAAAAGTGGTAGGTCAATAACATATGTTTATGTATGTTGGTGTTAGGTAGTACGTGACAGCCTGTCGTATGGCTTTTGTTCTTGACCTCATTTTCACGGTCTAGTGAGCATTTTATTTTTTATACCCCCGCTTTGCGGGAGGTATATAATGTTCATGGTGTCCGTCCGTCCGTCCTTCCTTCCGTCCGTCTTTTTGTACACAACAGCTGGTATCCATTACTCTTCCTAAATCACTGATCAGAATTTTATGAAACTTATGCAGGAGCTTGATTTCATATTGTAGGTGTGCACTACGCTTTTTATTTTCCATCCAAATTTTTGACATGTTTTTGACTTTGTCATTTTAGCTCAATGCAAACCATATGGTGACCACATGGTATCCTCTACTCCTCGTAAACCACTGATAAGAATTTCAAGAAACTCATGCAGGAGCTTAATTACATATTGTAGATGTGCACAAGGACGTATATATAAATATACGTCCTTGATGTGCACTACGCTTTTTGTTTTTCAATAATTCCCTTTTTTCCAGATTTCTGACATGTTTTGGACTTTGTAATTTTAGCTCAATTCAAACCATATGGTGACCACATGGTATCCACTACTCCTCTTAAACCATAGATTGGAATTTCATGAAACTTATGCAGGAGCTTGATTACATATTGTAGATGTGCACTACACTTTTTGTTTTTAAATAATTCCTTTTTTCGAGATTTTTGACATGTTTTGGACTTTGTCGTTTTAGCTCAATGCAAACCATATGGTATCCACTACTCCTCCTAAACCACTGATCAGAATTTCATGAAACTTATGTAAGAGCTTTATTACATATTGTAGATTTGCATTTCACATTTTGTTTTCCAATAATTCCTTTTTTTTTGCAGATTTTTTACATCATTTTAGCTCTTTTATCTCAATGCAAACCATATGGTGAATACCTGGTATCCACTACTCCTCCTTGACCACTAATCAGAACTTCATGAAACTTATGCATGACCTTAATTACATATTATAGATGTGCACTTTGTATTTTGTTTTCCAATAATTCCCTTTTTTCAGATGTTACAAAAATGCAGGAAGAGGCGAGGCGGGGGGGTATCCGTGGCCTATTAGGCCACAGTAACTCTAGTTTGTAATTAGGTCATTTTCTCAGTAACCATAAGTGGTAGGCCAATGATATATCGCATATAGGTTGGACTTGGGTAGTACATGACAGTCCGTCATATAGCTTTTGTCCTTCGCCTCAATTTCACGGTCTACACACCATTTCAGTTTTTCATGATTAGGTCATTTTCCCGGTAACTATAAGAGGTAAATCAATGATATTTGTTATATAAGTAGGTCTTACGAAGTACATGACAGTCTGTTGTATGGCTTTTGTCTTTGACCTCAATTTTACAGTCTAGTGGGCATGTTCAGTTTTTGTGATTAGGTCATTTTCTCAGTAACTTTAAGTGTTATGTCAATGATATTTGGCATATAGGTTGCATGACAGTCCGTTATAAATGATTATGATTCCGTTAAATTGGCTTAAGGATCCAATGACCTGAAGATTTTACAATTATACTGGCCTCTCACTGATACTGCCGATGTCTACTGAAATCCATGATGATTCTTTACCCAACTCTTCAGGAAGTTTTGAGTTTGATTATTATTCCGTAGTGCGACAGTGTTTTACCAGCAGACTAGGCTCCTTGAGCTAGCCGGCAGTTTAGCGACGAGTTCTCCTCGACCCATCTTTCTAAATTACGTTTTGTCTATTCTTTCCTTTTCAAGATTGTGGTCTTAGAGTTAGTGGTCTACCTGTATTGGGTTTTATTTGTATGTTTATTATACTATATGGAAACGGGATAGAGAAAGGGGAGGTTTGGGTACCCATAAACCGGTTTAACCCTACCGCTGGCTGTTGCCAGTGCCGGTACCAAGTCCGGCTATCCCGAGTTTCTATGGTTATCTATGTTTGTCTTTTGTCATTTTATTGTTTTTCTTGTGCAGTTCCCTCGTTGATTGTGACATGTGATTGTAATGTTCGGCCATAGTAAGTGTTTTCTGTTATCTTCCCTTCATTAATTATGTCTTTGAGCTCTATTTCATTGTCCAGTGATCATGTTAAGTTTCCAAGTATTAATTAATACAAGGTCAATAATATTTGGTAAGTGAGTTTGTCTTAGATGGAACATGACAGCCTGCTATTTGACAGGTCACTGATATTTGGCATTTTGGTATGGGTGGTACATGACAATCGCTATATTGCTCTTGTCAATTACCGTAATTTCACAGTCTAACGAACATGTATTTTTTTCTGATTTCAGTCAGTTTGAGTTTTCACATCTTTGCGATCAAGAAGGGACGAGCGAGACATTAACTAAGATCCATACTTGTCTAAATCATTTATCAGTTTCTGGTTTTAGTCAAATGAGAGGAGAAATGCCCTTGGTAATAAACTGTTTGCTAGTCATGCCATATTTAGATATCATATGTTCATTTGAAAAATAAAGGAAATGGGGTAAATGTCAAGGAGACAACATCCCATCTCCAGATTAAAACAACCCGAAACAAATTAATGAAATCTGTAACCTTATGTAAAAGGTTGGATGTGATAGTAAAGTTACGTTCATTGAAGTTGTCATTAATAGTATAAATGTTGCCGAATCGTACCAGTTGATACACCCCGTGTGTTGGAGTTAATAGGATTGTCGCCGTAAGAAATTAGTACTAGAGAAATCAAAATCATCCCTTTTATCACAAATATTAGTTTATATTTTACCAGAGTCAATGATGATACGGGCAAGATTTAAAAATTAGAATCAGTGATTAAAGTTATCTAGTCTGTTTGTTTTAAAAAGTTTAAGTTTTTGTGGGCAAGGGCGTTTATTACATCCTTTGGGGTAAACTTCTCCATTCCCTTCCTTTATACTATGAATTCTCTATTGCTCATAAAGTATATATATTGTTTATATTTTAGTTGATTTGTACAGGGTTTTCTAATCCGTTATGTAACGTTAACACAAATGTTGTGAAAATCAAAACTTTCATCAAGATATTGCATGCATTTACTAGGATTTTGCGGAATTACTTTTTCATAACTAATGGTTGGCGTGTGTCTACCTTGTGTGACGTACTGTAGCTGTTACAGACGACTAAACTCCAAAGTTACAGTAAATTTGGATTCTACAGATGGCCATTTCGGCTTGTCTCTTCAATTCAAATCAAATGACCATTATCTGGTGATCAATAAAACTCAAAGAGTATGATCTACATAAAAAGCCAAAATCAACTAACAACAGAGTTGTATGTGAGGGATATATGAAAGCGTGGGGGACTTATTCCTTAATTCAAATAAAATATACATAAAAATCAGATACTGTAAAGTTTCAAATTAAAATAAGTTTTCAGGCCAGCATCGAAATCCTTTCTACTGGGCTGGTGAGTACTAGCTCTTAAGGACTAAAAGTCCACAAGCAGAGACACCGAACCAGTGGTAACACACAACTTAAGAGGATGTGAATGCCCTTTATCGTTAACCGTCAAGCTCCTCTTTCCAGCCATCATTAACGTCAAATGGGTAAAAATTTTACCAGTTGTCGCCATAAATATGTTAGCGTGCTTGAATTTCCTTCTGTAAAGAAGCGTCATTTCGAGAAAATACATATCGTCATTCGTCAAAAAATATTTACGTAGAAATATCTGGAAAAATATTATCGATAAAGGCGACGATAATAATATGTTTTGCTAAAGTTACAACTTTTTAATAAATAAAAAATACACTTGCAATAATTTTTAGAATAATTACACAACTTATATATATATAATTGTTGGAAAAAATCTAAATAAATCCAACGAAATGGTGATCAAAGTTCAAGTGAATTTAATCCACAAAAAAGTGAATTTCGGTTTCTAATCTCTGATGCAAAGGATGTGCAAAAATCTTGTTCCAAATCTACAATTTACTGTTCTCTCAGATTATTCATTTTTTATATGGAAGGAAAAATCTAGAAACATAAGGTTGGAGAAAATTTCAGTAATTTTCAACAACATAAAAATCAGTAAAACATTATAGAATTGTACATTATATTTATGCCGAACAATACAATGAATATAAAAATACTTTTAAAATCAAACAACTTTCATATACATATAACATAACCAACGTGAGTAGTATCTTATTTCTTATTTAAGGATTACATTATAAGTAACAAGCTTTTTCATTGGTAATACGTGGACCTGTCTTGATTTTACTCAAGTCTTCTGTCTATTGTTGTTCAACCTTTAGGTTATCTGAATTACTATTTTTGGTGCTAAGCAAGTTCGTTTTTTAATATATATTTGGGATAAAATGACATGCAATTTCCAATAAATGTAATCTAAGATCTGCAATGGCTGAAAACTAAAATTACATGCTACAATCTGCCTGTTAACTACACAGGAAAAACACAATGGGACGAAAGACAAACGTGAACAATCATAGGAACTCCGGACAGTCGGAATTGGTACCGGCACCTATAGCAAAAGCCAGTGGTAGGGTTAAACCGGTTTATGGGTACCTAAACCTCCCCTTTATCTGTCCCGTTTTCCTATAGTAAAATAAACATACGAATAAAACCCAATACAGGTAGACTACTAACTCCACGACCACAATCTTGAAAGGAGAGAAAAAAGACAATTCGTAATTTTGAAAGATGGGTTAAGGGGTGCTCGCCGCTAATCTGCCGGCTAGCCCAAAGAGCCTAGTCCGTTAGTAGGACAAAGTCAAACTATGGAAGAAAAATCACACACAAACTCCCGAGGGGTTTGGTCAAGAATCATTATATATTTCAGTAGACGTCGGCAGTAAGAGGCCAGTATGTGTGTAAAATTTTCAGGTCACTGGATCTCAAAGCTAATTTAATGGATGCAAGCAGAATGTCTTGTCGACATCCCCTATTACGTAAGTTACGTCCTAGCTTTTCTGGAGTTTTAATCAGTTTCTGGCTTTTTTAACATTTCCGTAAAAACGAGGATTAGAAATACCACTAGTAATAAGATGTTTGTGGGTAACGCTATATTTAGATATCAAGTATTCATATCTAATATAAAATTTCTTAAATGTATTCACTACAACTTATGAAATCTGTAACCTTGTTGTAATAGTAAGGTTGCGTTCATTAAAATCGTCAAGAGTAGAACAAACTCGTGCGAATCGTACCAGTTGAGAAACATACACCCCGTAGAATGGAGCTAGAGGAATGTCGCTGTCAAGAAAAGGGAGATTAGTGATAGTGACATCAAAATAATCCTGAATAAAAAAAACCTGGATAAGCTAAATATTCTTAGACTTAACATCAGGAATTTTTTACTGCAATATTGACACAACAGCTGAAATCCTAAGGACAAAAAGATAAAGTAGATGCAAAAACTGAAGGAAAATGTTCCTGATTTGTTACAAGCATTTTAGGCATTTCGCGTCAACTGTAAATAACTAAATAAATTCCGTAAGCAGGAAAAGTTTGAACATTACTGTCTATATAAGGGAAATTGATAATTTAAGTCGTTATTAAAATTAAAATCGCCCCTTTTGTAGTAAACTATATATTAAGATGACCTTTTTTGTCCAATGTGACATGTAAGTTTAAAAAAAGTAGATCTAGCGGTTTCTGTTGTTTCCTCCCGTTCTATATGTATTATAATGTTTCATAATTCACTGGTGATGTGTATCCATATGACCATTAAGATGTCTGTGTCTCTACCATCATTTAAAAACAATATTGCACTTTATATTCGCATGTAACGATGCACATAAGTTGCAGAAAACCTCTCATTCTACTGCATTCATGTATCAGCTGCAATTTATCGAATCGAAATTATGTCAAATCGACACATTATTTGGGCAAAGTTAACAAGGGTGTTAATTGGAAATGCCTGATCTGGTTATAAATTAGACATACTTTGGGTATCCTTATCTGTCTTGTTAGCTCAAAAGTTATCTTGATAACTGTTCTAGGTAATGCATGTTTTTTTTCTTCTTTTTGTTTATATTATAAAATTGTGTCATATTACTAAATAAAAAAGATAATATAGAGAACAAATCGAGGGGCAGTTGCCACACAAGAAATCGGTATTGCCATTTTTCGTTTTAATGAAAGGTTCTAAAAACCTACAATCGCCGACCATTACAACTGATGGCCACATTCAACAAGGAAACTGCACAAAAAACACCATGAAATACAAGAGACCGACGTGAACAACAACAAGTATCCGGGATAGTCGTACTTGGTACCTGCACTTGCAAAATCCAGTTGTAGGGTTTAACCGGTTTATGTGTGCCCAAACCTCCTCTTTCTCTATCCCACTTCCCTATTGTTAAATGAACATACGAATGAAACCCAATAAAGGTAGACTTCTCTCCTTTTCATTTGTCAACTTACCTTTTATTTGTAGCAATACTTGTATTCATACAGCCCAGTAAATGGAGTTTACATCTTCCATCGCATTCACTACTCAAGGGCCTGTGGTCGACACAGTTGCTACCTTGATAGAGCCCGGTTGGTCACAAATAGGCTCCTTACACAAGGATATGTAACCCATAACTCGAGGTCATCATTGCAGAAAATGTATGATAAACAACTGTGCACCTTACTTTGGTTTTTATCTGTGTCCATGTTGTTCATTTGTATGTGTTCTGTGTTATCTCTGTATCTTTTTGTTTCCAATGCCATTGTCTTTGGAATATCATTTTACAGTGACGGTTCAGTTGTCACTTACTCTAACACCCCTATCTCGAAAAATGGAAAGAAAGACGATACGTAATTTGGAAAGATAGGTCAAGGAGTGCTCACGGCTTATCTGCCAGCTAGCCACAGAAGTCTAGGAGTGCTCACGTCTTATCTGCCAGCTAGCCACAGAAGTCTAGTTTGCTGTTAAATGGGAGTAATAACAAAATTACCGAACATAATTATTGTCAAGAGCCAAAGTCCAGGAGGCAAAAAGAGGAAGGCAGAAAACCACCAGAAAAATTGTCAATCACAATGGTCCTGATTTAGTACAGGCATTTCAAAAGAAATGGTGGCATGGTGCACGAAACCTCCCCTTTCATTGTAGTATTTCCCGGTAGCAATGCAACAGCAATTGCTATTAAAAGAACGTAGAGAGTAAAAAAAAATTATCATCCAAGTATTAAGCAAAAAATTAAAATTGAATCACAGTTTGGACAAAAACTTCATATTCTTCCTCAAGGGACTGATAAGTAAGAACTTTTTGATGATCGTATATGGAACGAAATTGTTTGAATATTTGATTAATAAGGAGGTCACGAAGATAACTAATAGCAAGTCGAATGACAAAATCTATAATTTATGCTAGCTTTCGCGTAACGAATCAACTGTGAAACAATACACTCATACCATCATCAAAAAAAGGAGAACAAAAATTGTTGCACTACCGAGACGTGTCTTTGCTGGTTGACTATTAGTCCCCTGGGGCATTTACCAACCAAGTAATCAGTACATCTTTGCTGGTCCAAAAAACCGGTATGATTTGGAAACATACAATATCTATTTGACTTTGAAACGTATAAAGAGTATCTCCCTTGTGTAAACCTATGTTCTGGGCTGAAATTGGCTTTTCATTTAGAACTTATAGGTTATATTTTCTCTGTTAGTTTTTTAAACATCTTTTGTTTTATGGTCTTCAAAATGTTTGATTTGATCACGAGCTATCAAAATGACCTTTAAAGAAACTGGTTTTACAGTTACTCCAGAATTTACTTATTTGTTTCCTACCAGATCTTTAATATTGGAAACAGAAAAATAATTTACCGTTTTGATAGGATTATTGTCTTTCAATCGGCACAGTCTGCTACAATCGGCCACAGGAAAGAAAAAAATACCACCATTGATATCTCTTATACCAAATTATTTAATCTCCTTCCGTTAAACAATCTAGTGCAACTAGCTGTCAAATGGGGGTAATAACAAAATCATCCAATAGAATCGTCAAGAGCCAAAGTCCGTGAGGCATAGAGACAAAGCAGGTTGAAAAAATCCTGAAAAATTGTCCACCGCAATGGTCCTGACTTGGAACAGGCATTTCAAAAGTTATGGTTAAAGCGTTAAAATAAAGACTTTTATGGTTCTGTAAAATCAAATATGTTATGTATCCCATATTTCATACGATAAGAAAGACATGCACGTTCTTGCAACTGTGCTTAAGAGAAACTGTTCTCACACCTTTAACATTTGAATGATGACGAGATGTGAAATTGATCCAAAACACGGAAATATTTTTTTTTTGTAACGGCTATATAAAGTATTCTTTAATTTGAATATTCCGATAAGACACGAGTAATTTTAATTATTTTAATTTATCGTTCCCTTTTATTTTCTAAATATGTTTTAATCGCTTGTTATTGTTTTTTGTGTGTGCAAAATGTGCATTACTTTTCTGAATTGTTATTTATTTGCTCTTTTGGCACGTGCGTGAATTCATTTTATAAAAAAAATTAATGAAAGAAAGGAGAATAAATTCATCCACGTGCTATATGATCAGCTGAATGAAAAAGATATTATATCCTATCAATATCAAATCGTCAACAGTTTGTAGTTTTCCATATTTCTTGTATTCATCAAACCGGAAGCAGACGTTTTTCTCTAGTGATAGTCACGTGTCTGACAAATTATTAGAAAAAAGTGCGGATATTGTGATACAAAGGCACGAGGAAAGAGTTAGTGTAATGCCATAAGCGTCTTGATGAGATTGTTATACTATAGAAATTAATAAGGAATTAATGTAATTTTAATTCAAGTGTACATGGAGTTTTCCTTTTCCAAATATCCAATTTAGCAAACAAACAAAAAATTGAATAAGGAAACGCTGCAAAATAAAAATTTTGTGGTAAAAAGCAGCAAGTAAAATCTTCACTACCAAAGTAACCTGTGGTGGTGATAAAATTATCTATAATGCTATGATTTTAACTTAATTTTGTGGTATTTACTTGTCCTAGAATTGTTTGACCATTTACTGTCTTAGCGTATATTTGATTCCTGTCGGAGTTAGAATTTGAATAGGAAATGAAACCAATGGTTATAAAGCCTGAATTTAAGCTGTTAAGATTACAGAAGTTTAAAAGTTTATTCTTTTGTCTTTTCAATCTGAAGTAGCTTCGAATTTATTTTTTTGATAAGTTTTTCAGGATTTTTAAGAAAGAAACCGAGTCACCCAGATAAAAGTGATGTTTTATCTTTTATAGAACCTTATCTGAAATTGTAATTTGAATTGTTGATGGAGATAAGACTCTCGTCGCTCGTGCTAAGACACGAGCACCTGACGTTTAAGTTAGTGCTTTGACACTTTTAAGACAGTCTTATATCCCTTATCAACATTTCACTCAAGTACTTTACTCAAATGCTTCCACATGTTAAAAATTGAAATAATTCTGAAATAACCGTTTTAAATAACAAATTTTAGTATCAGAGGAAGAAAAATAAAGTATCGCCACAGTATCCCCTCACATGCTATTATTAATGTCGTCTTTGTTTGAACACACATTCATTGATTGACTGTATAATTAACAATGACCTTTGACTTATGAATTGTTCATTCAAGCAGATATATATTTTGTTTTAATCGAAAAAGAATAATTGTTCATCTGTAAAAAATCATTTCGATTTTCGTTAAATCTGTAGAGTGATAATATCTGTGGCTCACTCAAGTTGAAAGATTTTCTAATACTTCTAAATCAGGTTCATTAACGCCCATCGAAACATTTTCTTTGTGAGAAATGTAGAATATAAAAAAAAGAATATAAAAATGTGGAAATCGCAGTAGTTATCTTTTTCTTGACCGTGAAATTAATAATAAATGTTTGTATAAAATGCTGTGGTCAGCCATTCGTGATACATAGTAATTTTTATATCTTTCTGATTAAAACTTTTTGATCTTTTTACATTTGTCGTTAAGTTGTACTATAAATAGTGAAAAAATGTAATAATCATTGTTAACTGTAATTAAGATTAAAACGAATTAGATTATATTTGATAAATACAATAAATCCCTAGTTTTATTACATGTATGTCTGCAAGGTTCGATACATCTTTCTTCCTGGGCATAAAATATAGAAATTAAAGTCGATAATTTGAAAGATAAATATGTAAGCAGTAGCTGGTGTAGCCAGTTAAATTTTTTATTTCTGATATAATTGGTACGTCATGAATAATCTGGCTTTCATACGACCAAATACATGTATAATTAAAAAACACGTGATACCCCATCATGTCTTTTCCAAAATTTTCAAGGGAATACCTCCAAAGCTCACTTTACTCTGAACAAAAAAATAAAACTTGGAGTGAGCTCATAGATTAGTAACATCCATAACAAAGGCATTATGCAATTTTATTCAATGAAACCAGGAACTATATATAGTCCCTGATGAAACCCAATAGTTGAAATTATTTCCATGTTTCAATGGGCATATCTCCAGAATCACTTAGACCTTTTTACTCCAAATCGTACTTGACCCGAGGTTTGTACTGAAAAACTTACATGCCTACCAAGTGTTTGTCTGTAGTTTCAATCTCTATCTGTATGCCAGAAACTCTAACATTCACAAATTTCAAAGTTTTCGAGGGGTGTAATCGGCTCCAGATTATTTTTTTTTTTTGGAAAAAAACCATAACCCCCCCCTTTTCAAGTTAAATGGTCGGTCCCTAAAATATGTATTGTCGGAATTTCGTTTCTCTATTAGGGACCGACCATTTAACCTGAAAAGGGAGGGGTTATGGTCTTTTTTTCTGGACAGAAATTTATTTATTGTTTTCAGGTGTATAACAAAATATTTTTTTTTTAAAATTAACATTATTTTTTGGGGCAGAAAGCCTCCTTCAGAAAATTTTTTTTCATCATTTTGGCAGCCAAAATATTTTTTTCACATAAAATTAGCTCTAAAATATTTTATTTAGAAAAAAACCATAGCCCCCTTTTCAAGTTAAATGGTCGGTCCAGTCCATAATTTTTATTCAGTTTTCACATTAAGGGACAGATTTCTTAAACATTTATTCTCACTAGCTTTTGAATTTAGCAAAACTGTCCCTTTACAACTTAAACCTGAGGTTGTCGGAACGACAGCTATCCCCGCACTCAATGTTTGACACAGAAAACAGTTGTTTTACCTCCGGCGCATAATTTTTCTCAATATTTTTGAAATCAAACTACTGATAGTCGCCATTTTACAAAAAGAATTTAAGGATTTGTGGTTGTTAGGCAGAATTCCAAAAATAAGTGATCTTTGAGACTTTCAGGAAATATACCAAATTTGGAATCAAATATTTTTGAAATCCAATTGATGAACGTGCTTGTCCTAAATTAAAGAAACTATTTAAGTATGTTTGCTAGGTAGAATTACAAAAAATAAGTGGTCTTTGAGACTTTCAGGAAATATATCAAAACTGGAATCAAATATTTTTTAAATCCAATTGATGAAAGTGTTTGTCCTAAATTAAAGAATCTATTTAAGTATGGTTGCTAGGCATCTTCGCTAGCCAAGGGTTACGTTCCGATCATCTCCTCTTCACCCTTGGCAGATCTAGCCATATTTTTGGAGACACAAGTCTGAAATTATCTCCCTTTGAAGTAAGATTTTCAGCATGATTTATTGTAAAAA
>MJUU01002466.1:197563-238107 GCA_002080025.1 Modiolus philippinarum
AAAAAATCAATACAAACTTTATTTTAAGTTTTATTGTCATTTCATATATTAAAAATATGAATTCCTATATTTTGATTGGATGCAGCCATGTCCAACTGCAACCAATCAAATCTGTGGATTTGAAGCTTCAGAAATCGAGCTAGATCTGCCAAACGTGAAGAGTAGATGATCGGAACGTAACCCTTGGCTAGCGAAGATGAGATGATCGGAACGTAACCCTTGGCTAGCGAAGATGGGTTGCTAGGTAGAATTCCAAAAAATAAGTGGTTATTGAGACTGTCAGGATATATACCAAGATTGGAATCAAATATTTTAAAATCCATTTAATTGAAATGTTTGTCCTAAACTAAACAAACTATTTTAGTATGGTTGCTAGGTAGAATTCCAAAAATAAGAGGTCTTTGAGACTTGCACGAAATTTACCAAAATTGGAATCAAATATTTTTGAAATCCATTTGCTGAAAATGTTTGTCCTAATTGAAACAAATTATAAAAGTGTGGTTGCCAAGTAGAATTTCAAAAAAAAAAATAGTAGTCTTTGAGACTTTCAGGAAACTTACCAAACTTGGGATCGCATTTTAGAATTCTAATCATTCAAAATCTCATTTTATAACAATTGCTAAAATACATAATTAAATGCTCAAGTTAAAAAATAATATGTATGAGTCTTTGACATTTTCAGGAAATTTACCATAGTTGGAACCGGTATCATAATTCCGAAAGCTTATATACAGACTATATGCAACAATTCTGCATAAAGATTTTATCCCTAAATCCAAAAATGTAGGAGGAGTTTGTGTCACATGCCACATGTGTCAAAATCCACATCTTTGGGCCTCTTGTTAACACCAAGATAAAGATAAAAACCGGAAAGCTAATTGCGCATCTACAGACAATATGCAACAATTCTACAACAAAAATAAATCCATTAATCCATAAATGTAAGGGGAGTTTGTGTCACATGCCATATGTGTAAAAATTGACATCTTGGGGCCTCTTGTTTGCACCAAGAGCAATATCGAAAATCCGAAATCTTATTGCGCATCTACAGACTATATGCAACGATTCTACAACAAAATTGAATCCCTAAACCCAAAAATGTAGGAGGAGTTTGAGTCACAAGAAAAGTGTGACGGACGGACGGGCGGACAGACAGACGGAGGGTATAACAATATCCCCGAACTTTCTTCGAAAGTGTGGGGATAATTACATGTTAAATTATGAAATTTTCTACATCTTGTCGAATAAGACATCGCCACATTTTTCAAATGTTTAAAATTGCTTTGTTACCGGACTGACTAATACCGGACTGACTAACGACGACTTTTCACTGGCAGTGTGACGGGTGCCACGCTTGGAGGGATAAAGTGAAGAATATGAACACAATTAAGCAGGTCCTTTCATCTTTTTGTGGAATGTAAATAAGTAGTGTTAATATAAAGTTTCGTGTTTTGCATGATTTTTGAGAAAAAAAATCTATTTTGAAACAAAAACAAAAAATACAGTATCCAAAATACCACTTAAACCAGTGTCTGCAATACTGGAAATGCCAGTATTTTCCAGTATCTTTCAGTATCTGCAATACTGGTTGTACCAGTATTTTCCAGTATCTTCCAGTATCTGCAATACTAGTTGTACTAGTATTTTCCAGTATCTTCCAGTATCTGCAATACTGGTTTACCAGTATTTTCCAGTATCTTCCAGAATTGTACAATACTGGTACACATATATTATACTAGTATTGTACAATACTGGTAGTACTAGTATTGTGTTCATATTCTTCACTTTATCCCGCTTGGAGCAAATCACGCTTACCCTTCCGGAGCACCTGATGATACCTCAGATTTTATAGGGGTTCACACTGCTATAGTCCTTTAGTTGTGTGGCGTTCTTGTTCATTTTTGTTTATTTGTTTTGTCTTTGTCATACTGTCTCAATTCGTGTTGGATGGGAATTGCTGTGATTTTAGATTTATGATTTTAGAATCCCCCTTTCCTCGTTCTTGCTTCGGTATTCGTTTGCCATATTTATGTAAACTTTCTATCGCCACATCTTGCTTTCGACATATTTTAGTATTTTTGTGTAAGCTGGTTGTTGACCTTTTGTATCTCGCATATATATGTGTTAGCTATATGTATCGCCGTTTTTTGTTTACCAACGTCTTTCAATGGTGTATCACAGTATTTCAGTGCAAAATGTATCGCATATATGTGTATAACCTATGTTTCGCCATTTTGTATCGTCATTTTTCAGTGTTAACTATATTTATAGTATGTATCGTCATATTAATAAAAGTATCGCAAAAATTTACATAGAATTTTTAGATTTTTATTTCATTCGCAGATATGATTGCAGTTTATACGACTGATTGTACTCTGGTATTTCACTTAAAACACAATGCTTAGTAAAAAGCAAAGTGTAACACAACATACATTAGTTAGAGATCGTAAAATTTTGTATCTCTTAAATCATTTTCACTCAGTTCACCTTTAAATGTCAAATTAAGTCAGCTCATATCGCACTTGCCTCAAATCTTGCAATGTCGGTCTATGCAATTCTTACAGCACCCCTTTCAATGTCAGTTTATTCAGCTCCCCTTATACTTTCTGAAAAAAAGTATATAGAATGAATTTTCCCTCTTGTTGTAAATTTGTTTACCATTAAGGAGGAAGGGAAGGTTTGCCCAGGAGAAAACTCGACCACTTCAAACGTGCATTTCAAACAAACGAAACTTCTTGAAGGTAATTACACAGTTCCAAATTCACGTTTTGATTATCGATACATTCTTTTTCTGCATGAGCGAATAAATAAACATTGCTTGAAAACTTATATTTTGAAACAGAAGAAAGAATAAGATCCTAACTTGGTATAACCGATGCTTGCTTTTTATTACAGCCTTGGCACTATGTGGTAATTTGTAAAAAAAACCCTGTAATTTCAAAAATTGAAAAAGGCGGGCAAATCATCAAAATCGTCTTTTAAACAATATATAAACATTAATGTGAAAATTTAAGCCTCGGTGACATGAAACATATCAATGTAATTCTATTCAGATCATGAATTTATATTTTATTTTGAGAATCGTGTCATGACGTGCATTTTGTGGTATTAAAGCCATGTATATAATAATTATAATAAAAGCCTTACATGCAGAGAACAGCAAACTGCTGAAGACTAAAATCTTTATAGAATCTACTCGTTTTTTGCACATATCTGTATAAAACACACTTCATAACGGTTAGAATAGTCTAACTAATAAAAAAAAAAAAAAATAAGAAAAAAAAAAATAAAAAAATTAAAAAAAAAATAAACAAGGCGATGCACAAAAAGAAACTTACAAATAGTTAAGAGGACAGTAAGAACGCAACAATAGTTAAACGCAAATCAAATTGATAAAAAATACTGCAATGTTTACACAGAACTACATTTTCATAATAGAAAATGAATTGACCTTAAAACTGGAAGTTTTAGAGTACGATTCCCTAATTCCAAGATGTTCCTGGTACTTGCTGTACAAATGTCACAGTTTTACAATTTTGACAATTTTGAATTCAATTAGCATGTAGTTTGCACGTTTTTTGTTGTTCCTTTATTTGAACCTTTATTATGTCCTGTACATTTATCTGATATTTGGGGTGGCGCGGATTGACACAAGTTCTTTAGGACGACTTTTAAGTACAACATATTATATAATATTTACATGACAGTAAAAGAAACTGTTTGTCTGTAATATGAAAAAGTACTTATTTTTAATCAAGATTTATCTGTTCAAAAATTGTAATACAATTACAGTCAATGAATGAATGGATAGACAAAAATATAAAACTTAGTGGAACTATCTTTAAAATTTAAACAGGAAAGATAACCTGTTGTTATAAATCGCGACAGTATATGATTGACAGGCTGTAAATCTACTGTTATAATAAGCAGTTTTGAGTAGCGAGCAATTTTCTGATTTTATCGACCAATTTTCCCCACCGCTTGATAAAAGCTTTCTATTGAATATTTTCACGTTTCTCAAGATTTGATAAAATCTTAAGCTTTGCTTTTTCTGCCAAGGTGTAAAATTCATTTCAAATCAGGCGATGATCTTTAGATATACCACGTAACTTTTCCTTTGTTTTTCTGTACTAAGTATATAAACCGCCATTATGACAGCATTAATACACGACGATGATTGGTCAGGCCGGTCAGGTATTGGCTACTGACTACAGAGGTATGGGTTAAAAATACATATTCGGTATACCGATACTATGTTTTACCTATTGTGTGGTCCAACAGTATCCGCTTCTCTGCAAGAACTGCTTCACCATAAATAAAGCAGGATTTACCCTATGTATTACCTCTTTTCACTAGCTAGTGTGGTTTTCAAACGCTGAGTAGTTTAATGCAGTTGATTCTTGCAAATATCTCTTAAGCTCATTGACATCATTTCAGTTTTTTTTGGATTAAGGAGTTTCTGTTTTCCGTGATAATTTCTTTGTTTAGTCTTTTTATTTTTGTGCTTTTGTATTATCGAATATATATAGTTTAAATCAAATTAATTAAATAAAGTTTTCAAATTTTGTTTGCAAATTATTTACCAGTAGTTGTTTTTGTGTTGATAGAAAGCAGGAATGAAATTAAATGTGCATTATGATTTCAGATATAAAAAAACAGATACTACTTTCATGGGCCTTCATCTTCGCTGAAGGAAAAAAAA
The DNA here is from genome assembly GCA_002080025.1 of Modiolus philippinarum. NCBI lineage: Eukaryota > Metazoa > Mollusca > Bivalvia > Mytilida > Modiolidae > Modiolus > Modiolus philippinarum. Next base: position 202,266 of record MJUU01002466.1, read on the forward strand.
CCATTTTGATGGCAAGCGTTCTGCAAACACGAGGTGTGATGTTTTGTTTGTGTAAATGTTGGGGTGGATTTTGTATTTTGATTTGTTTTGATTTTTTCCCTAGCTCGTAAGACATCCATACCCTTTTATTTGTTCATCTTAATATTTATGAGACTTCACAGTTTTGCTATTTTGTTTCTCTTTGAAAATGATGGCAGTATAGCTTCTCTAACGATTTCCCGGAATATTTATCGGTTAGGAAATCAGTGAATTCTTTTTCAGTATGGTGTAAAATATTACAAATTTAGTGTATGTATGCTTGTTTGTAGTTCTTATGGTCCTAAACAAGGTGCACATGACTATGAAGTGTGGCAGATAGACATGATGTAGATGTCATGAAACAATAAGAAACTGATACATTTGACAAGATCCCAAATTTTCAAGATAATGTTATCATGCAATCTATATAAGTTTCTGTATCATATCTTATTGAATAGCTTTGTTTGTACTTATTTGTGATGTTACTTACCATACATGGGAGTACACCTTATACTATTAGTTAAGAGATCATGCTCTGTAAATGGGGGTAATAACAAAATTACCGAACGAAGGTTGTAACGAGCAGGGTTGAAAAAGGGTATAACAATTTAAAAGCAAAATTATATACGCTGTAACATATAACGCTATAGACATATATTTGCACTGGCAAGCCTAATTACCAGGACCAAATAATACAAACCTTTTTAAAGCTATTCTAAGTTTAGCATTTCAGAATGCTTAAAAACAAGTATGATGCATATTGACTTACGCATGTAATAAAGGCTCAATCTTGGGAAAAAAGGAAAGAAGTGCACTTAAATGATCATAACTTCTAACCAATTAAAGCAAATTCGTCTTTTTAAATTTTTTTGTAGTTTCTTTTAGTTGAAGCCGTTGCACTTTTTGTTTAATAATATAGACAAAATGTGTTTTTAGTATATAGTTAAAAGAATGTATATCATTGTCATAGGGTATTCTAGGGTTCATTTTTATTATTTTTACTTTAAGATAGAAGTACTATACATCAAAGACATTTGTTACTGTTACTCGACCACTGCAAAGAAGACCAAGCAACAATGAAAATGGGAAAAGGTGATTTAATTTTGATACTTTTTTATTGCATTTAAGGATGGGTAATTAAAATATGAAAAAAAAAATCATTTTGATGGCAAGTGTTTTGCAAACACGAGACGTGATGTTTTGGTTAATTGTGTAAATGTTTGGGTGGATTTTGTATTTTGATTTGTTTTGATTTTGTCCCTAGATCGTAAGACAACTTAATATTTATGAGACTTCAAAATTTAGCTTTTTTGTTACTCGTTGAAAATGATGTTGGTATAGCTTCTCTAACGATTTCTCGGAATATTTATCAGTTAATAAATCAGTGAATTCTTTTTCAGTATGGTGTAAAATATTACAAATTTAGTGTATGCATGCTTGTCTGTAGTTCTTATGGTCCTAAACAAGGTGCACATTACTATGAAGTGTGGCAGATAGACATGATGTATATTTGATTTCATGGATGTCTTGAAACAATAAGAAACTGATACATTTGACAAGATCCCAAATTTTCAAGATAATGTTATCATGCAATCTATATAAGTTTCTGTATCATATCTCATTGAATAGCTTTGTTTGTACTTATTTGTGATGTTACTTACCATACATGGGAGTACACCTTATACTATTAGTTAAGAGATCATACTCTGTAAATGGGGGTAATAACAAAATTACCGAACGAAGGTTGTAACGAGCAGGGTTGAAAAAGAGTATAAAAATTTAAAAGCAAAATTATATACGCTGTAACATAATATAGACATATATTTGCACTGGTAAGGCTAATTACCAGGACCAAATAATACAAATCTTCTTACTAATCCATTTTAAAGCTATTCTGAGTTTACCATTTCAAAATGCTTAAAAACAAATCAAAGTATGATGCATATTGAATTGTACATGTAATAAAGGCTCAACTTAGGGAAAAGGGAAGAAATGCACTTAAAGTCATCATCCTTACTTCTGACAATCAAAGCAAATTCGTCTTTTTTAATTTTTTTTGTCGGGCAGCAGATGACGACATTTGTAAGAACACTTTGCTGCTTGTTACGATCCTGCATTCATGAGCAGTAAAAACCATGGATGATATCTAGAGCGATGGATTCCGCCCGAAACGGTGCTAGGTAATAGACTTTGCAATGTTGTCAGAAGAGTCAATGTCTCTTTAGTATCTAGGAGAATGGAGTAATTAGGCACCGTGTTGTTGTAAATGTTGATCAGCGGTTTCCATCTACACCCCAAGGAAAAACATACAAATTTATTTTGGTAGTACGATTTCTCTATATTTTTTATCATAGGAAAAGTATACAAATTTTTATATATGCCGCCATACTGTCTGTGACAGACCATGTCAAAAAACATTTTCAACAATTTGATATAGAGTTAGCACGTCTAGAATGACATTTAAAAGCAATGAACAGAATTTTATACTGATAAGAATAAACAGTGGAGTAAAAAACAGACGGGATTTGTTTTAAATTTGATAAAACTTTTATTTTACGAAAATAATTTGAAGACATCTTATGTAACTTTAGCCATGTCCTGTAAGACAATACGGTTTATCATCACCCATCAAAATCTCCATACTGTCTTACCACAGAGTCCGTCATTACTTTGGAATTTTAACAGAACCCATTACAAATATAGCCAATCGTCAAATTAGTTCAATAACCAGAAATTTGATGTTTGTGAGTCAATCATTTTAACATTATTGTGGTTTCAAGGTCACACTTTAATTTAAATGATTAATTTATAAGCTGACATATTAAAGACCTAAAGTTGCTAATTTTTAAAAAATGTTAAAATCTGAATTGATGCTTATCTACATTGGTCAAATTTTAACTATATAATTACATGAATTACAGTGGCAGAAAATAATATAAATACTATACATGAAAATTTTCACTAAAATATGGATGCATTAAAACAATACAAAAGGTAATTTCGACACCTTAGCCAAACCAAAACTGTTACTGCTGTTCAAGTACAAAATTATTTCATCACGCTTGTTTTAACCCACCAAAACTGACTTTTAGATTTGCTTTTTTCATTATAACAGGTTGGACCAGCAGTAACTGAGTAAACCAACTCTATTGATATAGTATCTTGCAAAGAAAGTTCGTGTATGGTTGCCAAGATACTTAATAAATCAAGTCCTAGAATATTTAAGTTCATTCTATAATTTCCATTGTCCACTGAGACTAAAGTATGGTCTATTTTAATTGTATTTTGTTCCTGGTGTAATATATAAGCGAAAATAAACCGAAAAAAATATATAGGATGACCATAACCCTACAGTTTTCTTTTACAGTATTTGCTATGGTGATCTACTGTTGGAAATAACCAAATACCGAATTTACTGCGAATTTGGTTTCTGCATATATCCATTTCGACAACTTATGTCTCTTCAGTGCAGATAAAATCGAAAATTTGGAAATCCAAAATATTTGTAAAATCAGATAGAGAACAAATTACCAGTAGAATCTAAATAGCAGAGCCAAAACCACCTATAGTGACAGAGATATGCAAGAGGGAGATGCTACTTAGTTTTAAACAAAACTTTCTTAAATTTTGATATTGCAGGTTTTCAAATAAAATCGGTTTTCAGGCCAGCACCGAAATATGGTACTGGGTTGGTGAATACCCCTAGGGACTAACAATCCACCAACACAAGCATCGGTCAAGTGCCAATGCATTTTGAAATTCATTTATTTCTCAAATCAATCCAGAATACAAAATTGCAAGAATTCATTGCATATAGGTGTCAATTCGAAGTATGTTATGAATATAGAGTATAACGTGTACGAATAGACCAATGTTGGTAGCATCTAAATGGTCATGTTATTTCGTATATTTATTTGTCACCCCTTTGAAGGGAACAATAAAAATATGTCCGATTTGATGGGTATGAGGTGGCAAAAATTCCCAAGTCATCCCTGCATGAAGGGCAATAGATTTTTCTGTTCTTGGAAACAATTCGTTAGTATAGATATAATCATCGCCATGAGGATTTTTGTCGGAAATAATTTTTTTGAAATCATAAGTACTCACAAGTTAGGAAATTTCTTACAAAACAACGGCAGTAGAATACCGAAGGAACAAGGTAAGCGAAGACCACAAAAATCGAAATCCAAAGACATGGCAAAAACGGCAACAGAGAAAAACAAAGACAAAACAAGGACGTGAGACAGCTACAACATTAAAAACTAAGGCACTCATAGTGTGAACTCCCATAAAAACCGGGAGTGACATCAGGCGATTCGGAAGGGTAAGCATGTCCTGCTCCAATGAAATGATAAAGGGATAACAGGAAACATCTACAATGGCTGAAAATTACAAGTCCAAGTTAATTCACGACCGTGCCTATTTTTTAAAATGAAAAATACAGAATTATACAGTTTTTTATGCTGGAAATGGTTTTAGAATTTGTTATATAAATAAATACCAGGACTTAAATATATACAGCAACAAAGGTGTATGTAATAGAAGTACGGGAACAAAAACACATGTTTATTACACAAATAAAAGTCCAGAGATGTGACAAACGAAAGAAAAATATACATTTCCACTGTGACATTTCAGACAATTTTGGACATTCAAAATTAATAATGCTTAGCGTTTTTACTATTTCTTTTAGTTGAAGTCGTTGCTCTTGTTGCTTTATATAATATAGACAAATAATATATAATATATGTTGTGATCGTCTTCTGTCGTCTTTTTGTCGGGCAGTGGATGACAGCGATTGTAAGAACACTTCGCCAGTTATAACTTTAAGTTTGTTGACGATCCCGCATCCATGGATCATTAGGATAAAAAAAAGCATGGATGTAGCGTTGCTCGACAATTAGCAATGAATTCCGCTCAAACCGGTGCTAGGGGCCGTCTTGAACTTGCTATGAGGTATGAGTAAAGCTCATTGTTGAAGGCCTCATGGCGACTTCAAGATGAAGAACAACAATAAAAGCGTTGTTCCATTGCTTATTTACCATGTATTTGTAGAGACTTTGTCTCATTTGCATTTACTCCATATCCCTTCATTGATAATTTTAGACTGGAGTTTGTCTCTCCTGCAGTGTGGAGTCCGTAAAAAGATTCCCCGTGAGAGAGAGGTATGCTCTTTATACATTTCAGTTATGGTGTACTTGTTCTTGAGAGAATCTCTCATATGGATATGCTATCACACTTTCATGTCTTGGCCTTTTTATTTTTTGTAATCTGAAATTGTAATTCTGACCACCTGTTTATTGTGCCCACATCTCATAATTTTATTTTGCCAAGTTTTCTTACAATTGACTCGATGAGTGCCCTGTGGTTGTTTAAATGTTGTGATCGTCTTCTGTCGTCTTTTTGTCGGGCAGTGGATGACAGCGATTGTAAGAACACTTCGCCAGTTAACTTTAAGTTTGTTGACGATCCCGCATCCATGGATCATTAGAATAAAAAAAACCATGGATGTAGCGTTGCTCGACAATTAGCAATGAATTCCGCTCAAACCGGTGCTAGGGGCCGTCTTGAACTTGCTATGAGGTATGAGTAAAGCTCATTGTTGAAGGCCTCATGGCGACTTCAAGATGAAGAACAACAATAAAAGCGTTGTTCCATTGCTTATTTACCATGTATTTGTAGAGACTTTGTCTCATTTGCATTTACTCCATATCCCTTCATTGATAATGATAAATGTGATTTTAGTATACAATTAAAAGAATGTGTATCATTCTTTGAAAATTGAAAAGGGTATTCTAGGATCCATGTTTATTATTTATATTTAAGGCAAAGACATGTGTTACTGTTACTCGACCACTACCAAGAAGACGAGTCAAGCGACAGTGAAAATGGGGAAAAGGTAATTTAATTTTAATACTATTTTATTGCATAAAAGGATGGGTAATTAAAATATGAAATTTGTTGATTTAATCAATAACGTTTTTGCTATGATGACCTTTTCCTACTGGAAGAAAACCAATATATGTCTTGTAAATGGTCAAGTTATAGAAACAAACAATCCATTGACATGTTGACAAGCAGAAATCAAGCGTATTTATTCTTACAAAAAATGATTTCTTGTGTGTTGTGAGTAAAATCAAATCTGAAAAAAAACATTGATTGCTGATAAAACACATTTCTGGAAAAACAATATATTAATAGCACAAACCATATCCAGTAACCTGAATGAAAAAAAAAGAGTCCAAATTGGGTTAATGAAATTTTAAGTATAACGGGTTTAAGTCGAAAAGGATCTGGTAAAACATATTTTTTACCAGAAACAATGAGAGGATATGGAGTAAATGTACATGAGACAAAGTCTCTACAAATACTTTGTAGAACCTTAATTATGTTAATCCAAGATTTAAACGCCTCTTGGAAAATCTTTTGTTACAAGTATTTTCAAATATATTGAAATTAATGCAATAAACACTTGAACATAATTCGTATGATAAAAATCTATCAATGAATGTTGATATTTCTTTCCATTGTGCAGTGCAATTAACTACTAAAAAGGGGAAGAAAGAAAAACAGAAAACATCCTCGTATCAATAAAAAAAAATCGAAACCTAATATCTACGTTAAACACTTACTTTTTCAATATTACAATTTTAAAAATATAGGGCCATAAAAATTAAATAAGAAATATCTTACCAATACCATATATGCAGCGTTTAAAAATATTTTCTTTTTATATTTAAAACAAAAATGTGACATTAAAAAGGAAAAGATCTATTTACCTTCTTACAGTTAATTGAGATTTGAAAAATAAATAACACTTAAGATGTTATAACGGCAGACATTAATTTATTCATTTGACAAAGATTTATGCGTTCCAGATTCATTTACGCTTCCAAAATTGACAAAAATAAAGCTAATTGTTACAATGAAAACAGGCAAATGTTGGCTAGATGGCATAGACTCATCCACAAGTCAGTTGTGTGATCTTTATGCCATTTTTCTTCTGATAGACGGGATAGATAAGGCTCATCAATTATTATAGCTCTTTCCCAATGACAGAGGTAGTAGTACGCTGAGCACTTAGAAAGCAGTTAGCCGGTATTGACGGACATTTTTGTGCAGTTTTCTCCGTGATCTGATCAAGATAAGGTGACGTTCAATTTTCTATGATAAGCTGATCGTTCCGCAATTTCTTTTTGATGCAAGTTTGTAAATTTGAACGATCAGAAGGTTTCCCAGGAGGATTGTAGTCATTTTCTAAAAGGAAAACATTTTCACAACTCGTTCTCCATTTTAGTAGCAATCTTTTTACAGACGGTATTACATTGAAGTATTTTATTTTTTATCCTTTGCTGTTTTCGCACACTTTTCATCTAATACGTAAGTGGACATTCAATAAAACTGAGAGAAGTCTTCCCAGCGTAAAACACCCCGAGGTAAAACAACACTTGAATCAAACAAGCTATTTAGGTACGAGGAAAATAATCTTTTGTTTTATCATTTTGATTTGAATATTGTTGGGGAAGCTCAAGCAGTACTGAGAAAAAATGCAGATTGTTTAAATATAAATTACAGCGGTTAATATTTGATTTCAGTAACACTTTATAAAGATGTGTTATCATTAAAGAACTATATAAATATCAGCGGTACTTGATATTGTTATTATTAAAGAAATACAAAGCAACACAAATTTTATTTGACAGAATTTGTGGTTAATATGGCAAACTTAACAATTACAGGTTACTGATAAATCTGACATATTGTTTAATCAAGATGACAAGTGCTCTGAACATCAAGTCAAATCTCTTCAACATTTTTATCAAGTCTCGTGCTGATCACGTGCCGAGTAACATTACGGCAAACATAACTTCCGGATTATATGCTAATTCACTTTTGTAGATTTCATTAACCTTTTATTGCCTTGACCACTTAATCGAAAATTTTTGAGGGATTGGTCAGCAAGTATAGAATACTGCACTTGAAATGTTTTGCTGAAATGGATAAGAATGTACAAAGAGAAGCCCTGTCCTTAGCTCAACCCCTCTATCAGCCTTTATGTTATAAGTTTTCGTAATACATCTTTGGTTACAGATTCCATTCTATTGTTCAATACTTCGGTATTTAGTTATTTGTTAATCTCTTATTGTCATTTCCATTGTGATAGTCATTGGTTATATAAAATGTTCATTAGATATGGGTAAAATGTATGTATTATGACATTGGAAGACCAAAAAAAAAAAATGAATTGCGGAACCGAAAGACCATACCATACCAGTTACCATCCGATTGAGCTTCGAAGGTATAAAAGGAATATATATTATTTTAATGTCGAAAATTTTTACAATTATTGGAATAATTAAATAGTATAAAGAAGTAATTGGTGAAATATGAAATGTAACGTGGCAATAAAATTGAAATTAAACATTATATAACCATATGTATTTAAATTGATGACACACTGATATTAGTTCATGGTAAATTAGTTCTAACCAGACTCGCTGTCGTTCTGTAAATGGTTATAAGAATCATCTTGTATTTGATAATAAATTGGTGTATTCCCTTATCTTAACGATTGTCGTTATAATTTAAATAGCGATGGTACTGATTTAATTATACACTTCATCGAATTTGTGATGCAAGAATGTAAACATCACTTCTTTGTTCATTGAGACAATTAACCAGCTCAGGTGTAGGGAATAATTTTCTAGTTAAAAATCAACGCCGTTATCATTTGTTGTTAAAACTAATTAACAATTTGTAACGCCAAATAAAGATTGGTTATAAACAACACTGTCTTCAAAACTTTGATAACGGGAAATTAATCGTATAGCATTAAATGTATTATGATATTAATTCACTTTGAGGGAGACGATTCGGTTGCTAGGGAGGTTTTTACTGAAGGTCTTCTGGTGTTACTGATAAGGAATGATCGATAGAAGTTTAATTCGAATGGCCAATAACTGCATCATAAAGCCAAGATATGTTCTGATGAGATAACTGTCTTACAGCGGACATTTGTGTACAAATCTGTGTTGTGTTTTAGCAATTCATGGAATGGTGTTTCAGTAAATTTTCCATCGTTTAAGAGTGAAGATTTTAATTCTATTAGATGACTGAAATTGTTTTTTTTTCTGAATGGCAAAATGATCAAAATGAATAAATTTTATATCTTATTCGTCCAATGAACGTTTTGATTTTATTGGTGTACCAAATATTTTGTTCCTTATCTGCACTGAAAAACATAACTGAGTTATCAAAATAGTCATCCGAAATTGTAATATCGGTTTGTTGTTATTTATATAATTAAATTTCAGAGCAGAATAGTGGAAAAAACAAAGAGATGAAGTTACTGTAAATATTGCTATTTTGCTCCTTTTGGACGACTAATGTCTCTTCTGTGCACATTAATTCAAAACAATTGGAAGGTCATAATTCAAAAATTTGTAAAATCTGATAGAGAACAAATGACCTAACAGATCTAAGCTAAAAATAAGCTAATTATAGAGCATGTTAGTTGGACATACTCCTTAGTCTCAAGCAAAATTTTCTAAAATTTAGGCTTTGCAAGTTTCCAAATAAAATCGGTTTTCGGGTACTGACTACTGGGTTGATCGGTCCAGTGGTAATAAAACTAATAATTACAAAAACCGAAGTTATTGTTCATTTAGTTTCTGCATATTGAAAGTGAAAAACGGACGAAACCTTTACGAATTCGCCTATAAGGGTTTGAATCGAACTCCAAGGAATTTTACAAAAAATACCTATCACTTACAAATTTCATCACGGGGTTCATTACAAATTAAGATTAAAATGTAAATAAACATCTGTGATTGTAGATCAAAGAATCACACGAGATATTTTACTCTGAATAAATTGCATGTTAAGATGATATCATACACATCAAAAACGTTCAAAGCCCGTGTAAACACTTCAATTATTAGTCGTTTTATAAGTATATCTTATGTTTTATCAAAATAATTTCTGTTTATGCGATTACGATAAGATTTGAATAATAGACTTCATCATTAGTTCCTTGAAATTCTTATCTTTTCCATATCTGTTATATCGTTAAAATGCTGTGCAATTCTACCAAGGGAATTTCATGTAAAAAGCTAACAAAGTGCAACACTTGAGAAATTATTTTTACAAGAAACTCATGAAATTTATGTTGATTCACAAAATATTCTATTTCGTGATCTGTCTTAGTCATTTGTAACTTATTTGTTGTAGCAGAAAAAAAAACTTCAGAAAATAAAGCGACACCAAAAAAGTCTTCCAATTATTTGTATTTTTGCCAGTCTGTAGAAAGTATTCCCTCAGCCAAACATAAGCTCTTATATAATTAGAAGAAAACAATTTTAACTGTTTGACGACATAGTCGCTTATTATTATAAAAGAGTTTTAAAAAAGTCAAAAATTGTTTCTTTTCCAAATCTTTGTACATAAACATTGATGAAATTGTGTATTGGTTTTGCTTTGTATTGTTGAACTGAATTTTTAATATCCTCATTTTTTCATAAGCTGAGCCAGATACTCAAGTCAATACAAATTTTAGAATATATAAAGCTTGACAGGTAATAATGATGTGTTTTGCTTTTTTAAAACTTAGACAATATCAATAGAAGAATTTTATCTTGCCAAATATCTAGATTAGATCAGAATATATCTGAATAAAATCAAAACAGATGCTTTACTACTTTAGATAGTATTTACACATCAGTTTCACATTGATCAATTTTTATTCTTTTGTTTTATGTTTGATACACAATGAAAAGATAAGGAGTCAGAATAAAATAAGGATCATAGCTCTGCCGGGAACTCTGCTCTTAACTGAGTTTGGCTTTTCTCTTTAAATCCTATTGGTTATTTGTTCTCTGTCACCCTTTACAAATACTTCGGGTTTTGGATTTCCAAATGTTTAGATTTAATCTGAACTGAAGAGACAAAAGTTGTCGAATTGGCCATATGTAGAAACTTAAATCACAGTGAAATCGGTATTTTGTTGCATAACATTTCAATTATAAATTTAAAACCTGAATAAAAATGCATCGGTTAAATACAGTACCCACATCGTTATATATAGCAGCTATATCGTGACTACATTGTGAGGACTACACATTAATAATTCTTTGGTGAAAGAGAAAACTAAGTAACAGGTATTTTTCACAAAACAGGAAATATAAAAATACTGTAAAATCAAAATTGCATACAAATTTGCAATCTTGCGAATCCATACATCTTTATTTTCTAGAAGTATGGTTAAGATATACAAAGTATTTTTTAGTCTTTGTTCAAATTTATTGCATTTTACTGCATATTAACATGCAAAACAGATAACATGCAAGCAAATATATACATGATATATTTTGCATGTATGGCTAACATTAATTGATTATAATTGATATACCACCAAGGCTGATTCCCCAATACGGTAATCATTCGGTCTTTCAACTTTACAACATATCTACTGGATGACTATCATGCAAGTTTCAACACAAAACTTCATCAGAATATTACAAATCAACCTGACATCACTATCTGAAACATTTATCATGGATTATATCGATCGCGAAACGCTGATTGATTTCATTCTGTAAATATACCAAACACAGGACTTTTCAACTTTATACATAATTAATTCTGAAAATGGAAATACTCAGAAAAACGCTTCGTATTTATATGTACTTTAATGTGTTACTTGTTTAACATTGTTAGAAAATACCGAAGTTACCGTAAAATTTAGTTTCGGCATATGGGCATTTCGACAACTTATGTCTTTTCAGTGCAGATAAAATCTAAACATTTGGAAGACCGTAAATAAAGATATTTAAAAACTGATAAAGAAGAAATAACCAAAAAACCGCCCAAATAGAAAACCAAAATCAACAAAGGACAGAGCTTTGCGTGAAGTAGATACTCCTTAGTTTTCAACAAATAAAATTTAGATAGTTAGAAAACTAAGACAACAGAACAGAGGCATTCATTGAACCAGCCTTCAGATTAATGACAATCACTCCTTGACCCGTCATTCCAAATTACTTTTTGTCGTATCCATTATTTCTGTTCAAAGCGGTGGTCCTGTAGTTAAAATTCTACCTATTATATTATATAGAAAGGGGAGTTGTCGGTACCTCAAAAACCAGTTTGAGTTTTTGTTGTGAAGTTGTTGGGGAAATTGTGATCTGGAATTAAATAACAAAATACCGAAGTTACTGTAAATCAGTTAGTTTCTGCATATGCGCATTCGACAACTTATGTCTCTTCAGTGCATATCAAATCAAAACATTTGGAAATACATAACCGAAATATGTGTAAAACCTGATAGAGAACAAATTACCAATATATGATCTATAAAACAGCAAAGCCAAAATGAAATTGCGTTCCTGGTATGTTCTCATTTTTAATTGCAGGTTAATTTTGTAATCCTGACGCAAAACAAAAAAGACAGAAATGAAAATAGAACACACTCTAGAGCGTCAAAAAGGTGGGTATACTACTTGTACAGACAAAGACTGTAATCTTCATTGCTGTAGAGAGTTCAGCATTATACCAAGAAGTTTATACCCCAGATAAGCATTTCATGTAGTGTCGCTAGCGGGGTAGGACATGCTTATCTTTCCGGAGCACCTGATTTCACTCCCAGTTTTCATGGGGTTCATACTATGAGGGCCTTAGTTCTTAATGTCTTCCTTTTAATTCCGTGCATTGTAGCTGTCTCGCGTCCTTGTTTTGTCTTTGTTTTTCTCTGTTGCCGTTTTTGACATGTCTTTGGACTTCGATTTTTGTGGTCTTCGCTTCCCTTGTTCCTTCGGTATTCTACTGCTGTTGTTTGAAAGATACTGTAACTACAGTGTTACGGAAAGGCCACCACTTTGTGTATACTTAAATTCTGTGAAAAAGTTATCCCTGTCAGCTGATAACTTACGTACTCAATAATGTTTAAGCAGTTAGTGTTTTGAAATGACCGTGAACTGCAGTGCTACCGGAAAGTATGCCGTCCCTGCATGAAAATAAACTGAAGCAAAGTGTTATGAATTAAAATTTACTGGAGAAAAAACACCTTGCATAGGTTCTATATATTAAAACTACTAAAATAATGTAACATGTCCTATAAAAGGTGACAAAATCTAACAAACAGATGTAACAAAGGACGTAACTGAACATAATTAGAAACATTGAGCAAATGTACTGAAAAAGGAAAAAAAGGAGATTCAAAAACCAAATGAATTTACTTGTGAAGTTCATGATGAAATGGGAACTGTTTGAAAATAGGTATAGGGTCTGTAAGTCTCGTGATTTGACCACCGAGAATTCACGATAAAATTGCAATTTGAAAACGTTTCCCGCCAAAACATGACGTTGAAGCATTATGACGTCAAAATTTGTGCTTGGAACGTCATATGTTTATGATAAAAATGCAACTTCCGGGTACAATTTATGTGCCCGGAAGTTAAGAAATTTAACGAAACTTACAGACCCTATTATTCAGGTTTTGTTTGGTCCACAATTTTCCGGTGGTGTGCACCTGCCTGTCTTTTTCGGATATATAATTCTGTTTGGTAATTTTGTTTTTATCCTCATTTAACTAATAAGTCAGTATGGCAAACTATCTACTATAAAATGAGGGTAAGGGGACGACCATTTGATTCTGAGGAGGGGGGGGGGGGCTGANTATTTACTTTCAAAATTTTGCCGGCCAGAATATTTATTTTTCGCTGCTTCGCGGCGAAAAGTTTTATTTTCAATAATATAATCGTATCGTACCAATAAATCTAAGGTCAGATTATTTATTTTCTTGGATGTGCAGGCCAGATTATTTATTTCCAACTTTTTCAGGGACAGAATATTTATTTACAAAATCTGCAAGACCCCCCCCCCCCCCNCCCCCCCGAATCAAATAGTATTTTCAAGAAACGAATCCCAAAGGACAAAATGACAAAGCAGGTCAACAGGTCAAACCCAACGGAAAATTTTAAATAGAAATCACTAACTTGGTACGGACATTTCAAAAGATAAATTGGGTTTAACTGTTTTAATGGTTACTAGTATTAAGAAGTTATGTGATGCTATATGTTTCTTTTGATCTTAAACTCAAAGATGAGAACAAATGACCAATATGATCTGAATAAAAAGCAAAAATCAGCCGAGGACAGAGCTGCATGGACAAATTAGCAATGGAAATTCTGAATTTTCAATACTCTGTAAAACCGGCTTTGAAAATTCGAACATAAATATCCTTAAAACCCTAAATTTCGTGAAATAAGATACGTTTTGGGTATATTCTTGTGAAAAACATCCTTGTGATGCCATACACATAATGAAAACGTATAGAAGTTTTACCACTGACCGTTCTTTTGCTGCAACCTATACTATTCAGTGATTCTGGATGTTTTTAACTTCTAGTAAAACTAAACAGATATATTTTGGAGAATTGACAGGTGCAACATTATATTTAAAACGATTTTAATGTTAAAATCAAGCTAATACACAACTTTTAATGAAAATTACAAATATGACAGTATTACCACGCTTGAATGGTATGATGAAATAAATGATTCTTCACAATAATTTCATCAATGATAAAGCTGACTTATTTGTTCAACCTTGTCCTCTTGATATGTATTATCTTTATCAATGTTAAAAAAAGGCAACAATAAGAAATCTATGACACAAAACTCAGCAGTACAAATGTCATAATAATAAATGAATTCTTTACAATTTGTTAGACGGGTGCCATGCGTGGAGCAGATCATGCTTACCCTTCCGGAGCATCTGATTATACCTCATTTTTTTGTAGAGGTTCACTACTAGTGCTTTAGTTATGTGTCATTCTTGTTCAGTTTTGTTTTTTTGTTTAGTCTTTGTTATGCTGTCTCAATATTCGTGCTGGATATGAATTGCCGTGATTATAGATTTTTGATTTTGGAATTCCTCCTTCATCATTTTTGCTTCGGTATTCGTTTGCCGATGTATCAGACTGTCTGATTTTACATGAAACTCATAATGAAATTTTGCTTTGAAATCTGTAGTCCAACTGTATATTGCATGTTTTTTCGAAATGCTATCTAGAACGGTAAATCTGTAAATGTCAATTCGTTTCTTTGTTTAATATGTAGATAGTAGCCTGCTGCAAGGCGACGTGTCTTGTAATTATTTCTTTTGAATAAGCGTGAAAAATGAACCAACTGCCAGCCCATTATATATTCTGTAACAGGTCGCATGATAAAAAAAAAATCACTAATTCCAAAGCTATATCATTTGACAGAAATTGCCTAATACACACATACAGTGCTCGGGTTTGCTTCAGCATGCATGCATAGAAATGTCGTATTTTGCCCTTTTTCACGTAATATATATTAGTTTAAAGACGGCCAGTAAAAAGAACATCCCGTTTAAATCTTAGGAGAATTTTTTAAATATTTTTTTTTTCGAGTTTTAATTATGTGATATATTTTCACAATGTTAAGTTATTTTGAACTAGGTATTTAACCATTCACTATTTCTGGAGCTGTTATTTGCATTCAAATAGATTTATAATTCAGATTTAATTCTAAAATGCTTAAAAATTGTATGTCGTTGTTTTGAATAAATAAATATATATATATATATATATCGAAGTCACTGTTAATTGTATTTCATCTGATGACTGTCTCGAGAACGTATGTCTCTTCAGCGCAGATCAAACCAAGATACCATAAACCTTACATCTGATTTAGAGCAAATACCCAATATGACAGAGCTATAACCTTAAAGTTTTAAACAAACTGTTCTAAAATCTACATATTGCAAGTAATACCAAAACAGAGGTGTTATAGATAAGCACGAAAAGAACAAGTAAAGAGGACATGCCTTTTAAGCAGATGTGACTTATTTTTTCTATATTTCTTTACATTTGAGTTTTAATTTGTAATTTTGTTCCCAGTGAAAAGTTATTTTGAGCTAAGTATTAAATCATTCATTATTTCTGCAAGTCGTTATTTGCATTCAAATAAATTTATAATTTTAATGTCATTTTGAAATAAAGAAATTATAATATTTATTATTTGTGACTGTATGAAATCAATATATTATCATTTACATAATTAAGATAATTTTACAGATTACAGATTTTGCCTTATATCAATATAATTCTGTTCTGCTTCATGTTTTTCTTTATGTTGTTTTAACATGGCGACAGTTTATCAGTTTAATTCATTTTACCCCTTTTTACCCATTGAGATTAAAAATATTTATAAGTATTAGGAGAACAATTAAAAATACTTTGTATGGTCAGTGTACAACTAACTCAACTGAAATAAAAACAAAAACTTTATTCGTACAAATAACAGCAAATACACAAGTTTGAAAATATCACAAAAACCATGGATGCGTGCAAGTTAGAAAAATTAAATTGTTTCTTAAAAAATCATAAAAATACTTCAAAGTATACGAGGAATTTAAATTTTAATAGACCACGAATAACTTTACTGGAAAACTCCATATACCCAATTTCAACACATTTATCTCTGATTATCAAATTTGTAAAAATATTATATTAAAGGATTTTGGCAGATAAAAAGAAGTTAGTGATCATGTATGAACACTATCTATAATATCAAATAAAATGAAAAAAAACCCACACACATACCCATGAAAATCATTATCATTTTTTACATGTCAGGAACAATAACACAAAGTTAGTTATTTAAGTGAAAAATTAAATCTATAATAAAACTCCTAAATTGGTGATTAATCCAATGTTATCAATCAATCGATATAAATCTAGCATAAATAAATATATAAAAAATGAAATTTGCATAAATGTGTGTGTAGCATGGTATAATATATTGTCAAATCCTGAGGATAGCGAATTTATTGTGGCATTTATCCTTAATTTGCAAGAAATGTATAATTATGCATCCATGTAGTGATAGGATTAAATATTTTTATGTTTTCCAGGACGCTTAAATTTAACAAGATAAAAGGCTAAAGCACACACACATATATATCCAACTTGTACGAACCTCTTTGTTTCCTTTTAATCCACAGACTCCTGAATAGATCTGAATTTGTTGTGAAATTCCTACAAAAACAATATTGAAGTGTAAAATACTACAGAGAAATAACTACAAAAATGGAGCGTTTCTCATTTATATATGAAGAGATAAAACATTATTGAGCGGTACAGAATTGGACTAGTTTGAATTTTTGCTGATAAAGGGATTGTAAGATGGTGGGTTTCTGATCCGATTTAGAGGCAGCCTGTCCATCTTATCTCCGATGTAAATACTAGCACGTTGTAATGAACCCTGGATCAATATGGACAAGTTTCTATCGATTTCCACCACCAAACATCAAGATTACCTCGCCAAGAAAACACGATGACATCATATTATTATAATATCCAAATAGTCACTAATATAATACAACATTTATATCTGCTTTGTATGAAATTTGGTTAATATCCTGGCTCTGAACCTACCATCATTTGATTTATTAGGAAAGTCGTACTTTGCTTGTATATAATTATGGAAATCATTGTATCAATATTTTATGCTCTATATGGGCCCTATAGTTGGATTAATAAAAATTTTCTATTCTATTCTATGAAATATTCAGTTCATCTGTTTAGAAGATATTACTTTCACCAAATTTTAGTTCTGAAACTACCTATATCGACACACCAAATGTTAGTTCTGAAACTACCTATATCGACACACCAAATGTTAGTTCTGAAACTACCTATATCGACAACTTATGTCTTTTTATTGCAGATGAAATCAAAATATTTGGTGAACCTTTAAGATCTACTATGTAGAAAATACAAGATAAACATAAGCTTTGATTGTCAATTTTTGTATTTTCAACAGTGTATAGATACCCCCAAGTTATGTTGTGATCATACAGAGTGTTATTACATAAATAAAGCATAGAATACCTATATCCAACTCTCATGATCTGTAACACATCTCGTATGATAATTAACAGGTAAAACCAAGCAAAGGAACAACTGAATTCTGTAAGAATTGATAAAAGGTGGGCAGACAGGTTAAACGTCTCTTGCTATGCATGTCTCATCTATAATGTGAAAAATAGTGTGTCCAATGCAAAACAAATATTCCAGTTGAAAGTTAAATCTAATAATTAATTTGATAAACATATTATTTTTCTACATAACAACTAACTGAAATGTCTATTTGAATAACCCCAGCACTGGCTTTTGCTAGTGCCGGTACCAAGTCTGACTGTCCCGAGTTCCAATCGTTGTTTACGTTTGTCTTTACATTTACAAAAATAGGAAAAGTTTTTTAGTTTTTTTTCTTGTGCAGTTCCTTGGTACATTTTGGCATGTAACTTTATTTTTCAGCCATTGTAGGTGTTTTAATTTTTATTTATTTTTTATTCCATTATGACTTAGCAAATGGGGGTGATTGATCAAGAGGCGAAGTCCATGAGACAAATAAGTAAATATCGAAGTTACCGTGAATTTATTTTCTGCAGTTGCGCATTTCGACAACTTATGTTTCTTCAGTGCATATAAAATCTAAATGTTTGGAAGACCATTAACTCGAAGATGTTTTAAACTGATAGAGAACAAAAAACCCATATGATCTAAATGTAAAACCAAAATCAGCTAAGGACAGAGCTTTCCATGAGGGAGATACTTCTTAGTTTTCAACAAAATTTACAAAAAAATAGACAAGTTTCCAAAGAGAATCGGCTTTCGGGTCAGCACCGAAGTACTGACTACTGGGCTGGTGAATACTCTCGGGACTTACAGTCCACCAGCAGAGGCATCGACCCAGTGATAACAAATAACTATAAATACCGAAGTTACTGTGAATTTATTTTCTGCATATGCGCATTTCGACAACTTACTTAATTCTTCAGTGCAGATAAAATCTAAATGTTTGGAAGACCATAAACTCAAAGGTGTTTTAAACTGATAGAGAACAAATATCAATATGATCTAATTGTAAAACCAAAATCAGCTAAGGACAGAGCTTTGCATGAGGGAGATACTCCTTAGTTTTCAACAAAATTTACAAAAAAAATAGATATTTCAAGTTTCCAAATAGAATCGGCTTTCGGGGAAGCACCGAAGTACTGACTATTGGGCTGGTGAATACTTTCGGGGACTTACAGCCCACCAGCAGAGGCATCGATCCAGTGGTAACAAAAACATAAATACCGAAGTTACTGTTAATTTATTTTCGCAATATGCGCTTTTCGACAACTTATGTCTCTTCAGTGCAGATAAAATCTAAATGTTTGGAAGATCATAAACTCAAACTGTTTTAAACTGATAGAGAACAAATAACCAATATGATCTACATGTAAAACCAAAATCAGCTAAAACAATGCACCATCAACCAAAACCATGCACCGGCAAAATTGTCGACCGCAATGGCCCTGACTTGGCACAGGGATTTCAAAGGAAATGACAAATCTTGTATTTATATATTAAATACACGACACCATGGGGATTGATGATAAAAAACAAAAATATAAACCATATGAAATAACTTGTTCTTTTATTCTTGGTCTCTAAATATCATTTTACTTCGTTATTTCATGGAATTATCAATTGCAATGTCACAAGTCACACTAATTTTGCCATCTTTTTTCCCAAGTTTGTTTAACTGTGTTGAGGTTTATGTCCTTTGACACTACAGGGTTACAGATGCAGTTTTATAATTCCAATACTGTTACAGTATCGTATGTTTTAGTTTAGGACTCCCTTAGGTTAGACAATATTTAAAATTCTTAGGGGTTTAAAAAAATTGGGTTCCGGGCCCCTCTTATGGAAAAATTATGGGTCCCCCCCAGCAGAAAGTCTGGATCCGCCCCTGATTTATTTCTGAGTTTATTCATTTTCCCCCAAAACGAGTTATTAATTATACTAACGAGACAGGAACCCTTCAGGAATGAGAACACCCGCTTGAAATGGAAAATTTGAAAGATCTTTGAACACAATCACGGTTGACCAGTAATATGTAGTGGCATCCAAACTTCCAACTTCTTTCTTTTTTATTTTATTAGATCTAGTATTAGTCGTTTAATGTTGACTACCAGACTTGACTTGTTATATTTAGACATCATTTCTCACAAGATTCATTTATAGCAGGAGATTACCCATTGGACGCCTTATGTATGGGAAGCTCTGCTTGTTTTTCTTAGCTGTCATGATGTTACAACGAATGGCGAGAACGCTATGTATCTTTGTACTTTTAAAACGAAAAGAGCGAACTTAATGGGCAAACAGTTATACGAAACCTTAATGAAGTTAGACCTATATGGAATTGGTGTAACGTTGACCTGTCATAGATGGTTGAAAAATTACAACATTAAGTAATGGGCAAACAGTTACATGAGACCTTAATCGTTCGTACATTGGGAACGTTTCAAAATATTCTTAAATAATCATCTGATATCGAGTCAAAAATTGAATTATAAAATGTGTAATATATTGGTTTGTCTATAGAAGATATAGACGTATTCAAACAAATGTTAAAATGGTAGACATTTATAGATACCGGAAGTGAAAACTGCCTCTATTGCACATATCAAATGAAAATCATGAATTAGGGAATAATGTATGTGAATAATAAACGTTATTGGTGTAATGCTGAGCTACTACACAGGTATGAAGCCCGTGACTAGATACTATTTTATACCGTCTGAAATCCTATAACTAAAGAAACAGGGTATATGGAATACAGGGTCAAAAGAATTCTGAAGCAAAAGAGAGAAAGATCAATTCTTAAATTAGAAGTAACACAAATTGAGACGACATGACAAAGAGAAGATTAGTGAACAAGAACGCCACATACCTAAACCACTAGCGGTATTAAACCTGCAAAAATGGAGCTATCATGAAGTACTCCTAAGGTGAGCATGATCAGCGCCAGGTAGGAATATTTTTCGACCGAAAACTTGGAAATGTAATGTACAATATTAGATCCAAGATATATGGACGGTTGCTGATTTACGATGAGTGATTTATCTTTCAGAAATATCATGATGAGAACAAATTATAAAACAATGAGATACGCTGACACATTGCACTTGACCTGCACATAGGACCTGTTAGTTGAATTTTGAAACTTCCGGATACAATTTTTGTACTCAGAAGTCGCATTTTGCACGCCAATATATGACGTTCCAGGCAAAAAATTTAAACGTCATAATCCGAAACGTCCTTTTTGGCAGGAAACATTTTTAAGTTTTATCGTGAAATCTCACTGTCACATGACGAGACTCACAGACCCTATCCCACTCAGAAACATTCAGATTGGAATGGTACTTTTATTGCATTGTCCTTGATTAAGAAGCAACTAATAAGAACTTTTATGTCTTGGTTTGACTGAACCACATAACGGACTCGCAATCTCCTACAATCGAGTACACCACTATTACACAACCATCCAGGAGAACATAACATGATGATCTAAAATTGCAGCGTTCATTTCCAGAATGTCATAATTGTCCCTATGCAAGTTTATTTTATCAGTTTTGTATAACTGCATCTTTCATGACGCATTTCGGAAAACGGGAAAATGTCAGCTAAAAAATGGTTGAATCTCCCAGGATGTAGTCAGCAAAGTTCAATACTTAGACAAGTTCGTTTAACAAACAAGTAAAATATTTCCACTAATCTAATTCATCTGGATTTCCCAATTTGAAAATTAGAGAAAAACGCAGATTTTATTTCAAAATATCAGATCCAGGCCGCACATGCCATGATCCCAAATGGATACTTTCTGTCTCAAATCTTTCAGTAGTATATCATGACAATCAGCCAATACCTTACATATAGAGGCATTGTAATGGGAAGTCTCAGATTAATGTTGGATTAAAGTTTTATGAACTTATATCAAAATTGAAAACGACACATTAAGGCACAATGAACCCTATCTGAGTTACAATGAAGAAAATAATGTTGTCACTTGGAAGAATTATGATATTCTAAAGAGAAAAATAGGATAGAGATGGTAGATTGTTACCATAGCAACGTCGATTCTGTCCTGATTAATATGTCTGAATATTCTGAACAGAAATCCAGAAAATGACTTCGGCAATGTTTTATATCAGGTTTTTATTTTGTATTCTTAAATAGATTTAGATTTTGATAGATAAAAAATATCGAATCAATCATCTGATAGCGGACAATTTGCACATAAACAATTACGACGATACCCATATTTGGTTGATAACATCACAATCGTGAGATTGCCATAGTGATTTATATGCAAATGAATATCATCTGTGATGGCCGCTAACACAGACGGTGAACCATTTCATCTGTTCATTTTACTTTCACTTGTAGGAAGGTCAACTCGATTAACCATTTTATTTCATTTTACATCCTGTACAATCCTCGAGTAATGGACCGTTTCGGAGTCGTGGATTTTAATCTTATAAATTTAACATGAAATACGATAGTTTACGAAAGATGTATTTCAAAAATTACTTGTAAATGACAAAAGTATAATTATGATTTTTCTTGGTGATAATTTTAATAATTGTGAGAAAGTTTTGACTAAAAATAATGAAAAAAGGTATTGATGCATGAAAAGACTTTGTATCCATCGTTTTGCTTCTGGAATATTTCCTTCACGCCTTTTCTTTGAAGATAGGAAACAGGAAGTATATTATGACTGGGAATTAAAGCTTCCATTTAAGATCACTTGTGCGTTTTGATTATGATTACATGATATAGTTTTTATCAGTCAGTTTTCTAGTAAAGCATACGAAATATTTCCGTGTTAGCCACAACGACGGAAAACTAGCATTGAAAATGAAAGAAACTTTTGAAATAATTCATAATGTTAAAGTACTGACCTACCGTTTGATAAAATCGATTCTAATTTTATTTTGGTAGATTTGGACTATTGTTTGTGCGTTTTTTTCCTCCCAATAAATTGTGTGGTATTCTATATGTCTTAATTCATCAATAAAAATATGACTGTTTTTGTGAGATAAGACGAATTAACAGAAGCAGTGTTGTGTTTTCGATACTTGTCATGTATCAAATATGACCTACAAGATAAGGCTGATGACTATCATCTCGAGATGGATGGTTTCTTCATCTCTGATCAATCCTTTAATTATATTTTAGATAAACGCATTAAGTTTTTCCTATAGCCAGTAAATTCTATCAAAGATTTTTTCCTTATCATTATCTCCAGCTGATATGAAGATTTGAATAAGATTGGAATTTATAAGGATCGACTTTGGTTTTTAATGTTTTATGTTTTCCGGTAGCGCTTTGATTAAGTTCATCTAATTCTGCAATACAAGCGCACTGAATTCATACTTTAAGAAAAGGAAACACGGGCGGTTTTACAGAAAAAGTAATTTCATTGAAACTTACGGTAGAAATTTCCAAGATATTTAGGTATTGCATAATGTTTATAGGAATGTCCTAAATGTTGATTGAATGTTCATAAAGCCACATTGTTGTTGTGTTTGTTAGTCCATTGAGAACAAATTTAGGGTGAAAGAAATGTTGATGAGACTTCATGAAATATATCTCACTGTCTTTCCTAATAAAAAAGACAAAAATACAGCTTTAAACTGCTGAAAATTTTTTTATAGCTTATATATTCCAGTCGACTGGAAAAATTCAGTTTCACATTAATAGATTGACAAAGATGGACGACTTAAACTAGAATTTATGACAAGCGTAATGATTTCAAATTTAATTTCCCATTCCTAAATTATAACATCCCTTCAAACGCTATATATGCATCTCAGCTGACACCAAATAATACAGCAACCTCTAAATACCATGTACAATGGGTCGGGTATTTAATATATTCCGCAGGTGGTCATTTTTAATATAACGTGGACTTACTGAACACAATTTTTTAAGAGGGACAACCAAGGATGCTTATGATCAAGCTTGTTTCCAATTGGCTAAGTAGTTTCGGATCTTTACATGTGTTTCTCAAAGTGTCAAATATTAAACTATGTTTGCCGCTGACATCTATCTTGAATGAGGCACAAACTTCCCTGATACATTTTTCAAATGAGCACCTCAAGCTCAAGAACTTCTGTGACCAATTATGATACCGATTGGCCAAGTAAATTAAGAGGAAAAGATCTTTGAGTGTGTTTTCCAATCTAATGTTAAACTAAGGCCCCACTGGCAGCCATCTTTGATGAGCTGCGGCCACGTCACACAACTTTTACCATGACGATAAAATG
The DNA here is from genome assembly GCA_002080025.1 of Modiolus philippinarum. Taxonomy (NCBI): domain Eukaryota; kingdom Metazoa; phylum Mollusca; class Bivalvia; order Mytilida; family Modiolidae; genus Modiolus; species Modiolus philippinarum. The sequence continues at coordinate 226,476 of MJUU01002466.1, forward strand.
TATGAAATGAACATTTTTGCATTTGGAACTGATCCTCTATCTCAAATTGTTTAATAAATATAAAGCAAAATACATTAATATTTATATTACGAAAATTTTGCCAATAAAGGGCAATAACTCCTAAATGTGTATTTAGATTCCCTTCAAAATATGTATATGGGTAGATCTTGATGTGCTGAAGATTTTGGCAATTTTAAAGATGACCTCCATCTGTTAAAGTTTTAAAAAACTTATCTTTTGACAATTTCACCGGAAAAGGGTAATAATTCAAAAATGGGTAATCAGATTTTGTACAGTACCGCACCGAAGGTATATTTTGTCACGTTGATCATTTTTACCAAAGTTTTTTTTAAAAATATGTAACCGTTTTTGAGTTATTTGCCAAAACAGCATTAAGTTGATAAATTTTGATAACGTCAGAATTTACGCGATAATTCATACTGGTCTATTGTAAGGAATAAGGATTATTGCTACAATTCTAGACAAGCCTTAACTTAAAAGCTCCAGCAAAAAGTGCACAAAATACAAAATCCTACTATACGAAGCATACATATTTTACCTAAAGGAGGTTATCGACAATAATGCAAATCTGCGACTTATTACACGTGTTTTCTCTCATTCCCAGGATATTTAATGAAAAGGAACGAAATCATGACAATGAGATACTACCAAATGATAACATTCATACAACTTTTGTAGCAATGATAGCATCATCACGATATCGTATAGTAATCTGAATATTAAAGATGCTTTTAGTATAATTTTTATTAATGACATTAAATATAAAAATACACAAAACTCATTACCGCCTCATTATAAATGTTTTTTTTTAGTAACAGCATTGCTCTCGAATAATCGTGGGAATTCTAAGAAATGATAAGTTAGATTGTCGTTTACAATATGCCTTACTTGGCTGTTACCACCACCCTCTGTTAGCAATACATGCCTCGTATAAAACAGATATGTGTAAAATTAGAATATACCTTGAATTTTTTAATTTCCTTTGGACAACGATGTTTGCATATATATATTTAACGAAATGTCTATTTTTTCGGCTAGCCGGAAGAATAGACAAAAATGTCTATTTTTCCGGCAGTTGATGGCGATTCAATTTTTTTTGGTTTGATAACATTTAAATATTTAACATTTGATATCAGTGGACTTTTTGCAATTTCTGAGTATAAAAATAGTTTTAAAGTATAATAAAGACGTTGGAAATTGATAAATATGAAAATAATTTGTTGTAGTATGCATCATTTATTGCCGGAAAAATAGACAAATTTTACTATTTGTCCGGCTATCCGGAAAAATAGACAAAAATGTCTATTTTTCCGGCCATTGTAAATTAAGATAAAAAAATTATAATTACTATATCCAATAAAATGTTCATTGTCAAAGGGAAGACAGAAAAAAACTAAATTGATAAGATTTATGGTTCTTTAAGAGGAAAATGTGCGATTGTTTTATTTAAATCACAGGGACTTGCTCCCGGTCTAGAAAAAAAATTGTTTACTATCAAATATGAATCTCGGAGAAAAAAACACAAGGGAAATCCTATTCCTGATACCCCAGTCGCTTCGTTTTCAATTTTCTCAATAAAATAACCCAAACCTTATAATTCTGCCTTTTACATTCTCTTCCTGAATGATTTTCTAAACAGAAAACCCATTTTATATCGTAGGAAAGCCTCACTTCATTCCTATATCTCGATTCGTTTACTCGTATTTGACATTTAGGATAGTTCATGGCACTGAATGTGAAACTACCATGACCTTCACATTCTAAATTTAAATCATTCACGCGGGATTCTCGGGACTTTTCATTCAGTCGGCGATAAATAAAAAAGGCGTGTTAGTGCAGGAGACTACATTCGATACATGGGTATCTCATCGCCGACTGAATGAAAAGTCCCGAGAATCCCGCGTGAATCTTTATTTCATGGTCTTCCAAATGTTTGGATTTAATCTACAATTGAGAGACACAAGATGGCCTTCCACAGAAACTAAATTTTACAGTATATTAGTATTTAACTATTTATTACTAGGCAAATACCTCTGCTGGTGGACTATTAGTACTGAGAGTATTTACCAAGTTGTCGGTACTTCAGTGCTGATCCTTCGGAAACTTGCAACATTTAAGTTTTTAGTAAATTGTTAAAATTAAGAAATATCGCCCAACAGGTTGTTTTTTTTATCAGTTTTTATACATCTTTCGGTTCATAGACTTTTAATATGGGACTTTCAAAGAACTCTTGTGTAATTAAAGGCTGAAACAATCACCTGAAATACCAGTGAGCCAGAGTAACTGGATTCTTGACTTATTAAAATAAATATATACCACATAAAACACAAAATATTTATGAAATTGAAGTTCATGTTTTAATTGTTCCCACATGACAATTCTTTAACTAAATTTTAATTGACGAAAAACAATTAACCTGAAGCGCTACAACTGAAGCGTTTCAATATAAACCATCCTTAACTCAAGAGTGTTCATTAATTTAGTGATTCCATCTCACTGTGTTGATGTATTGATTTTTTTGTATAGTATCAAAAACCTATTTCGGTTTAAACACGACTCAGAAGTCCCGTATTGTTTTGATCTGATTTGCTCTGAAGAGACATAAGTTATCGAAATTACCATCTGCAGAAACTAAATTGAACACGTGTTCAGCATAAAAAATAATAGTTTATTATGCAACTGGGGTATTTTTGTATTTCGAACCAGCAACGAAGTAATTGTTTATACTGAGCATGAAATGTTTTGGGGACTAACACATTAATTTATGACAGTTTTGACAATAAGAACAAAAATGCCCTGAATTAAAGAAGATATAAAAATTTAAATTTTAAATCGAGAAGCATTATTCTAATATTACATTGGCAAGACAATAGTTTTCTTCCAGTAAAGATACCAAGATCATTGTCACTTTAAGCATACCTAGTTCTACCATGATGTGAATTCTAAATTGTAATCGTTATGACCCTTTTCTTGATAAAACAACGTACAATGTCATTAAAATCCAATCATCCTGTCTACCCAGGGTGCACTAAGTTATCCCCGTACAGTGAACAGTCAATGAAACGTGTAGAGCTACAGGAACGATCACTCAGTTATAACGATACAGATGACTTTACACCACAACTAATTCATTTCTTTTTTCATATGATTAAAAACACATTTATTTCCAATCATTTTGAATGTCATTGTCACGTGTTTATGATATTGCTCGGTACTGTCTCATTTTCGGCTCAAATTCGGACTAGATGACGTTCTAGTGTTAATTTTATGTTAAACCTCTCCGACGTTTTAGCAGCAGTAGGTAGGCAGAAAAAGAATACACTACACACGTTTACTTTACCCTAGCAATGTTTACAACATGTTGTAAGCATATGCATTTGTCAAAAAATTGATAAATTAGTGATTGGTGTTAAATAATTAAAAATCAGCGATAGAAATTGGGAATTTTGACATAATTTCGATTATCTTGAATTTCTTATTTTAATTAATTGGACCTGTGAACACATTATTAATGATAATAGTTCAGCAGGTAACAAATCCATGCTAAGTAGTCGTAATTCAGTTTTAGAATTAAATTATTAAAATATAATTGAAATTGTTATATTTCTTTTAAAAAGTTATTAAATCTCTATTAACTGATCAAATCATTATTATACCGACAATTCACACCGTAAAAATTAAGTTTTATGTTCAAAATCCGAACGACATTGGTGTCAGTAACTGTAAATTGATACATTATAAATGAAATCGTCTGTACAAATTGTTTGTACATGGGACCAAAGTTTACTTTCTACCCACAAGGAACTTAAATGTTTTATTTTGCTGCAATAGTTTACAAAAATACTTAATTTCTAGTAAAATGCATTTGAGAGGCTGTCCTTGAAACCAAAGTTACTATGAAAAAGAAGGGAAATGGGATAAATGTCGAGGAGACAACATCCCATCTCCAGGTTAAAACGACCCAAAACAAAGCACCTAGGGGTCACCATACGGTCTTCAACACAGTGAGGAACCTCACACCAAATAACAAGCCCTAAATGTTAATTTAGTTTCTGCATATGCACATTTCGACAACTTATGTATCTTCAGATCAAATCAAAACATTAGCAATCCATATATTGAAATATTTTTGAATGCTGACAGAGAACAAATTACCAATAGGATCTAAATAGTAAAGCCAAAATCAGCTAAGGACAGGGCTTTGCGAGATGGAGATACTACTAATTCACTGTAAAAACAGTGTTTAGGATTTGAACACTTTTGAAACACGTTTAGGTCTAAACATGTTTAGGATTGTGTTTAAAACTAAACACTTATTTACTTGAACATGTTTAGGCTAAACGTGTTTAGGATTTGAACATGTTTAGATTGATAAAAACATCAATCTTTAACGATTTTACTGATATTTTCATTAAGTTAAACACAATCCTAAACACAATCCTAAACATGTTTAGCTATTTCAAACGAAGAGTTATCCTTCATATAGAGGGCGCTCTAATCTTTCTTTGTTTGATTTTAAAAGTGCTAACGTAGCAATAAACAAGGATTAATCGTGTGTGTTCTTTTGGGGATGTTGCTTTAAATACAGACTGTTTTAAAGGTAAGTAGAACACATTATTTTGATATTTGAACAAGTTTAATGCTTATTGGTGTATTAATTATATCCATTATCATTTGTGTTGCTGTCATGCATCGATTTCCATTGACATGTAAATATTATGCAACTATGTTTTAGTAAAATTTAAAGAATTTTTATGGAATGTTTCTCAGTATAATATTATTTTTCCAATACAGAAGCTTTTCGATTTTAAAGGTTTTGCTAATAATTATAGCATTCACAATGTAATGATTATACTTTCAGGTAATAGAAGCAAAACAGTACTTGTTGATAGCCAGTGCAAGCATCCTAACTTGAAACGAATGAAGAGAAGATTCTTGTCTCGAAATACTTTTAAAAATAAATAAATAGATAAATAAATAAATAAAAAAAATAAAAACAAAACAGAATGAAAATGTTAAACATGTTTAAAATCTAAACACGAACACATGCTAAACATGTTTAAAACCTAAACACATTTCCATACCTAAACATGTTTAGGGCTAAACACGTTCAAAATTCAACACAGATTATGTGTTTAGGATTGTGTTTAGGATCTAAACACCGTTTTTAGAGTGAAGTTTTGAACAAAATTTTGTTAAATTTAGATATTACAAGTTTCAAAATAAAGTCGGTTTTCGGACCAGAACCGATGTACTGGCTACTGGGATGGTGAATAACAGTCCACCAACAAAGGCATAAGCCCAGTGGTAATAAATAACAAAATACTATTAATTTAGTTTCTGCAAATGCACATTTAGACAACTTTTGTCTCTTTAGTGAAACAACGGCAGTAGAATACTGAAATCAGGCAGTGAAATCTTTTCCCATAAAAGTTTCGTTCAACTCCAAAGCTGAACTTAAAACATATGTTCTTACAAAGAGGCAATTTTACAACAACTAAATTTTGTACAAATTAAGTATTTATTAACCCTTATTTCATATTTTGTTGTGCTTTCTATGTAATTAATTACTCTTAAATCTTTGTCGTAAATTTCAATTTTGAAGATTTTTTTTATGTGTTTGCGATTCAAAAATGCTAATAGATTTTTGAAACAAAATGTGTCATGTGACAGCCACTGCCCCTTAAAAACATACTTGTACCTTATCGTTATAGTCAACTTTAGTTAAAAGGAAGCGTGAAAGCCGTTTTGAGTGTTAACTGTTACAAACACTGAATTAAATGTAATTTTACATACTAATTAAAGCAAGTAAAATAAAATATTTCAAATACAAGTATTAAAGAACGGTCATGGAGATATGTTGAAAGAGAACAAACTTGTTGAAGCATTATGACAATTTAATCTTTCAAAAGCAATAAATATATTTTTAACAAAGTTATTTTTTTAAGATGAAGAATGTAAATAAAAATATGTTGTGCATCACCAATACTTAATATCTGTGAATTGGCAATACTGTATAAAACATTTAAAAACAAAATACGGGATATTAAAATGTTATTTAATACTAATCATTAAAAATTCCATACCTTTTTTATGCACAAAAAGCACCAGTTTGTGGAATGTGTAAATTCATGACAATACTTGACTTCCTACACAGCAAAAGTCGCTTTTTGTGAATTAACATCCTTTTCTACATTCAGCTCATATACAAAAAAAACTATTTATGAGGTATGAGCATAACTCCTTTAGATATATATTCAAAGCAGTACAGGTTTATATAAAAAATAGTAAAAGGTTTGGTTGAATTCTGCAGGTTTCCAGTTCTTTTGGTTGATTTATATATATATTCTATATCTCACTAATGTTTTGCAATATTCTACAATATATTCAATTTTGTTACTTCTTACATAGCATTTTGTATTTTATGTAAATGATTTTTATTTAACTGAATGATTGCTGTTATATATAATTTATTGTAAATTGTAGGGAGCGGGCTGTAAATAATGTTGTAAAAACTTGTGCCTAATCCCAATTGCTAATGTTTTGAGCAAATAAAATATGTTAAATTAAAAAAATATGTTTAATTCATAACTCCTTATTGAAGGCCACATATTGACTCCAAGATGAAGAAGAACAACAAAAGCGTAGTTCCATTTATATTTGTAGAGAATTTGCCTCGTGTGCATTTACTTCATAATATTTCATTGTCAATTTAAGTCTGAAGTTTGAAATTTCTCTCTCCTGCACCGTGGAGTCCGTAACAAGATTCCCCGTACCGTACTAGAGATGTATGCTCTCTATATTTCAGACATGGTGTACTTGTTCTTGAGAGAATATCTCGTATAGACATACACTATCATACTTTCAAATTTTGGCATTTTATTTATTTTGTATAATTTTCAAATGTTGATCTGACCATCCTGTTTATAGCGCCCACATCATATTGTTTAATTATGCCAAGTTTTCTTACAACTGACTCGACGAGCGCCATGTGATTGCTTATATGTTGTGATTGTCTTCTACGAGTCTTTGTCGGACAACGGATGACAGACGTTGTAAAAGCACATTGCAAATTAATTTTATGTTTGTTTACAACCCCGTATACATCCATCAAAAAGGGATAAATGAATGTAGCGTTGCTTGACATTAAGCAATGAATTCCGCTCAAACCGGTGCTAGATGCCGTCTTGAACTTCCTCCATAGCATAGCTAATCGGTGAAGACCTAATGGTAACTCCAAGATGAAGAAGAAGAACAAAAGATTTGTTTCATTGCTTGGTTTAATCATGTTTCTCTAATGATATATCAAGATTAAACCGGTTTTGACCCGTTAGATAAATTTTCTTTATTCAACGTATGTTGAATAAAGCCCCGTGCTATTTCCCGCCAAATCTATTCGGAATACAATTCTCGGTGTTTATCATCTCTCATTAGAGAAAAAGATTACACCACTTTATCCCGTTAATTACCATATTTTATCCACTCTCGATAGTTTAATTTAAAAATTTTTAAATGCTCATTAAAATTTTTAAATTTAACTATCTCTAGTTGATAAAATATGGTAATGAACGGGATCTAGTGGTGTAATCTATATATATTTTGTAGAGACTTTGTCTCGTGTGCAGTACTCCCTATCCTTTCTTTGTTAACTTGTTATGTGTTGGACTATATATTGTTCAATAACTGGTCTGTGTTGTGTTTTGTACATGCCCAACAGTATAGCGAACGAGCTGAGAAATGTAGACCTCATATAATCTGGAGATGTTAGTTTATTGCTACTCAAAAATGGAAAGTTCAATGTCAATATTGCTACCCATGCAATTAAATCAAAATCAAAAGCATTAACAAGGTTAAATCCAAACGCAAAATAATTTGAAATATCAAATAAACAAAATGGCCAAAACCAATGTCACAAAAAGTCGCACTCTATAAACAACCCTAAACACTTTTTAAACTGTTTAGATTCTAAGCACTTTCTAAACGTGTTTAGATTCTAAACGAATTTACGCTTTTTTGCATTAAAAAAGAGGTAGAAAATTGTACTTAGTATTACGTTTAGGATATAAACGCCAGTTTTATAGTGCATATAGTGAAATATGTTTAAATGCTGATAGAGAAGAAATTACCAATAGGGTCTGAATAGTAAATCTAAAATCAGCTAAGGACAGAGCTATGCGAGAGGGAGATACTCCTTAGTTTTTAACAAAATTTTTTGTCAAATTTAGATATTGTATTATAAGTTTCCAAATGAAATCGGATTTCGGATCAGAACCGATGTACTGGCTACTAGGTTGGTGAATACCCTCGGGGACTAACAGTCCACCAGCAAAGGCATCGGCCCAGTAGTAATAAATAACAAAATACCGAAGTAACCGGTAATTTAGTTTCTGCATATGCGCATTTCGACAACTTATGTCTCTTCAGTGAGATCAGGCAAATCGGATATTACGACTGACACATGGTAAATGTGTTCCCACCAAAGTTTCGTTCAACTCCAAAACTGTGAACTTAAACATATGTCCAAACAAAGAGGCAATTTTACAACAACTAAATTTTGTACAAATCAAGTATTCATTTACCCTTATTTCATATTTTTTGTGCTTTCTATGTAATTAATTTTGTCGTTTAATTTTAAAGATTATACGTGTTTGTGATTCAAAAATTGTTAATAGATTTTTGAACAAAATTTGTCATGTGCTCTTAAAAACGTGCAAGTACCTTTACATTTAGTCACCAATAGTTTTGAGGAAACGTGAAAGCCGTTTTGAGATGTTGTAGCTGTTCAAATACAAACACTGAATTCAGTTAAATCCAAAAAAAAAAATTTACATACCTTATTGAAACGAGTAAAATATAATATTTCATATACTAGTATTAAAGAACTAGTATGAGGCATAACTCCTTGTTCAAGGCCACATATTGACCCCAAGATGAAGAAGAACAACAAAGCGTAGTTCCATTGTTTGGTTTCATCATATATTTATAGAGAATTTGCCTCGTGTGCATTTACTTCATAAATTTTCATTGTCAATTTAAGACTGAAGTTTGAAGTTTTGCTCTCCTGCACTGTGGAAGCCGTAACAAGATTCCCCGTACAGCACGCGAGATGTATGCTCTCTCTATATTTCAGACACGGTGTACTTGTTCTTGAGAGAATATGTCGTGTAGATATACACTATCATACTTTCAAATTTTGGCATTTTATTTATTTCTTGTAATTTCCAAATGTTATTCTGACCATTTTGTTCATAGTGCCCACATCTCATTGCTTTATTATGCAAAGTTTTCCTACAAGTGACTCAACGATCGCCCTGCGTTGTTTATATGTTGTGATTGTCTTCTATGAGTCTTTGTCGGGCAACAGATGACAGACGTCGTAAGAGCACATTGCAAATTAATTTTATGTTTGTATACATCCATCAAAAAGGGATAAATGAATGTAGCATTGCTTGACATTAAGCAATGAATTTCGCTCAAACCGGTGCTAGATGCCGTCTTGAACTTCCTACATAGCATAGCCAATCGTTGAAGACCTAATAGTAACTCCAAGATGAAGAAGAACAACAAGAGATGTGTTCCATTGCTTGGTTTAATCATGTATATTTTGTAGAGACTTTGTCTCGTGTGCAGTACTCCATATCCTTTCTTTGTTAACTTGTTATGTGTTGGACTATATATTGTTCAATAACTGGTCTGTGTTGTGTTTTGTACATGCCCAACAGTATAGCGAACGAGCTGAGAAATGTAGACCTCATATAATCTGGAGATGTTAGTTTATTGCTACTCAAAAATGGAAAGTTCAATGTCAAAATCACTAACCATGCAATTAAATCAAAATCAAAAGCATTTACAAATCAAATCCAAACACAAAATAATAAAAGTGATAATTGTGTTTGCACCCTTAATTATATACAAGAATCTTTCATATTAAACTTACTAACATATTTCCAAAAAACTTGCACGTAAGTGACAAACAGTGCTAAGGAAACGTGAAAGCCGTTATTCACTACTGTGGACAAATGAGAGAAGGTATTCAAATACCGTTATATTCTACATATATATTATTAAATAGTCTAAATATTATTACAACATAAATGAAATTAATGTTTAAAGAACAACAATAAAAGCGTTGTTCCATTGCTATGTTCTACCATGTATTTATAGAGAGTTTGTCTCATGTTCATTTACTCCATATCCTTTAATTGCTTATTCACACACACACACACACACACACACACACACACACACATATATATATATATATTAAAACAATTTGATAGAAGTGTTTCATTGTGTAAGGTAAATTATGATTCTTCTTGTTAGATTGCACTTTTTTTCTTACACTACATCTTTCACGATATATAAATGCACTGCATACTACATTATATTCTTTAGCTATGCGTTATACCCGAATACTACTTATAACAAGTGTAGCGTGCCATATCAAAACATGTCCAACATAGTAAAACAAGTGCGAAAATAATGAAGAATGAAAATAGAAAAAAAACATGGACATCACGAATTCTAGAATGGGAGGGCATTGAATCTTGTGCCACACATACATCAATCGGCGAGTAAAGGACACACTTTGTAACCATTGATATACAAATAATTTGCTGAATAAGTCGTCAGCAAAATCAAATAAACATGTTGTCTAACAATAATTGAAGCCTTATGACAATTTGTCCTCCGAGTATTTACTTTTGCAAGTCATACCTTTTGAACAAAGTAATGTTTTATTGGAGACAAACAAAAATTTGATTGTATATATCGCTATTACTTTATCTTTCAATTTGAAAAATTGTAACAACTATAAAAATCTCGGGATGTTATACTCATAATTCAAGTAACGAAATACCGAAGTTATCTGCATATAAAATTTAAACGTTTGGAGAACCATCAACTCAAAGATGTTTAAAAACTGATAGAGAACAAATAACCAATATGGTCTAAATGTAAGGCAAGAATCGGCTAAGGACAGAGCTTTGCATGAGTGAGATACTCCTTAGTTTTCAACAAAATTTACAAAAATTTAGTATTGCAAAGCGGCTTTCGGGTCATACCTCTTTTTGTTATGTTATGTTGAATGTTGAATTTCTTTACCACACTTGATTGCCTATAGCAATTGTCGCTGTCTTGGCGGAATTGACTAATATCCTGCAAAAAACTAAAAAGCCGTTAAAAAATTGTTGTGTTTAAGGGGATTATGAAATTCTGTACAGTAGTATATGTAGTACTAACGAAATATTGAAAAAAGTAGAAATGACTAAGCGAGAGAAAAACATAATGTTATTCAATAACAAATTTATATCATTATGAGAATATGATACAAATACAAATAGGGAATAATACATGGCAAAATCCGTATCACATGCCGTATCATCCCGAGTTACCAATACCAGAGGCCCTCGTGCTGATATTAGTAACTCGGGATGATACGGCATGTGATACGGATTTTGCCATGTATTATACATTTTATCATATATTTAAACAGAGGACTACCAATCCGAAAAATACTGTCAAAAATTGAAACCGGTAAGAGAAAATGCATGTATTTTGTGAAGAGGAAAATTTCAAAATGGGCGGAAAGGGCTAGAAGTTTTGGACTAAA
>MJUU01002466.1:241386-254288 GCA_002080025.1 Modiolus philippinarum
CCAAATATATCTAATTATTTGTGAAATCTGCTGTTACAATTGAAAATTGAAATAAGCTTATCATTGTCTTGTATAGGGTTCCATTTCGTATTTTTTTTTTTCATGAAGCCCCATTCGTTACAGAAAACTATCGCAGTGATTTTAATTTTATAGTGGAACACTTTGATCGAGATTATCTCAATAAGTCCTCCTTTTACGAGACACTGAAATATATAGAGGTGCAGAGTTGTGAGTATCCTGCAATAATCCGATTGAGGCCAAGTAATCTAAGAAAATCCTTGGTCCAGTATAGCCGCTATGTTAGTAAAGGTAGTTTTACAACGTATTTTTTTCTAGATGAGCCTTAACCAATTTGAAGTTCTTTCGTGAAACATTACTAATTACATTCTTGTTATTTTTTAGTAGGTTACTCAGATGGATTTTGATTGTATTTTGCCATTTGTGGTCTTTCTCTCAACATTTGAAACTGATTTATTTTTTGGAATGTGATTTTTTTTTCAATTTTTAAAGTGCTTCATATTTGACCTCTCCCATTTGTTTTATCATGTTTATTCTGCAGTTAATACTTTTCCTCGGGCTACTTCCATCATCTGTCGGGGCCTTTGCAACAGCAGCATGTATTTTCAATCAGGATTTTCAACACAAAATTTATTACTCCAAGCAACTCTGCTCAGAAGGACATTCATTATGTAAAATTGCCACCCATGTGTAATCAACTCTGTATCCACGCCATTCTCTATTCTGTGAATATATCAAATGCATATTCTATATATAGTTGGCCCCTATTTCGGATTTTTGATTTTGATTGTTTTATTTTAATGGTAAAAAATAAAACTAATACGTCATTTAACACTTTCTTGTGGTCCGGGGGGGGGAGGGGGTAGAGAGGGTGATGGGGTAGATTTTTTTTTCGGGTCTTTCATTGTTTTGTTGTGGGTGATTGGATATCCTATTCTGGCCAGATTTGGACAGATCATACATGTTTTTTTGCCCTCTGGTGTAGAAAGTGAAATATAAAACACAATGATACAACACCCATGGCTATGAATGATACGTAGTTATATTCTTGCTTTTGCCGTTCAAATGACCTCAGACTAGGCATGGAGAAACTGAGAGTTGTATGAGCAAATATATATATAGTTGATATAAAGGAAATGTACAAATTCATAAAATTGACAAATGGAACAACGAATTTTGGGTGCTCTTCTTGAAGTCACCATGCCGGTCAAACACCTATATCTCTTACGTAGTAAGATTAAAAAAAAATTGACAAATTACACGTTTTCCTACAAAATCGGTTTTCGGACCAGCAAGAAGCCAGTGAATACTCATGGGAACTAACAGTTCAGCAGCAGCGGCATCGATCCAATAATGACTAATATTCATCTAACAAAATTATACTGTTAATTTTGTTTCTGCACATGCCCATTTCAAACAACTTATAACTCTTCAGTGCAGATCAAATAAAAACATAAAAGTTGATAAATTACCAATAGGATCTATATAGAAAGTCAAAATGGAGAACAAAGATCAGCTAAGAACAGATACTCTTTAGTTTTAAATGAAATTTTCAAAAATGTAGTAAAGGAATAAAACGGTAATTTCGAGTTTATCGATGTGTAAAACGCAGCCAACTCACTCACAAACTGAATATAAGTACTTTTATTTCTAATAATTCCAATCCTTTGAAATTAAACAATGTTGTCCCTTGATTTGCCGTCACTATATACTGCACTATTTTACCTCTGAGCGTATTAATAAAAGAAGCGTTTATCCAAGAACAACTTCTTTGTTCTTCATGATTCATTCATGACGTTGACCAATGAAATCGGAAGTTGTGATAGCAATAAAGAAATAAAACATGGCCGCCATACTATATTGTCATTATAACATGGGCTTGAGTTGTTTTTGCGAATATTTTATCCCGAGCGATGTTTGGGTCGTTTTTCCACATTTTGTCTTTTTAATTCTTGTCTTCCATACTCATTTGCTCTTAATTTCCTGCCCCTACCCATTACTGTTTTACGACCCAAACATTTGAATCATCTTTTTGTGAATGTGTTCAATATTGGCTAGATTGATCAAATTTCTCGGCTCCTTGCACACCCATCCAATATAGGATTTTAGTTTCTCAATTTCTTCCAGTGTGTTTACACGTGTTTTTTATATTTACTTACCCTTGTAAAAAAACAGTACATGTCGATATATTGGGCTGTTTTACCCCCTTTTCATCTTTTGAATGTATTTTTATTTTTGTTTTTATTTTGACTTTGCCCAATTCAGGTGGTTAACCACACTACTGACTGTTGTATTTCTGTTTTATCTTGTCCTTGTTGTCGTGTCGAAGTTCCGTCTTTTGTCCCTGTTGTCGACGTACTGTTTTATTTTGTCCTTGTTGTCGTGTCGAAGTTCCGTCTTTTGTCCCTGTTGTCGACCTACTGTTTTATTTTGTCCTTGTTGTCGTGTCGAAGTTCCGTCTTTTGTCCCTGTTGTAGACGTAAAGTTTTATTTTGTCAATGTTGTCATGTCGAAGTTCCGTCTTTTGTCCCTGCTGTCGACGTAATTTTTTATTTTGTCCTTGTTGTCATGTCGATGTTCCGTCTTTTGTCCCTGTTGTCGACGTATACTGTTTTATTTTGTCCTTCTTGTCGTGTCGAAGTTCCGTCTTTTGCCCCTATGGTCGACGTACTGTTTTATTTTTTGTCCTTGTTGTCGTGTCGAAGTTCCGTCTTTTGTCCCTGTTGTCGACGTACTATTTTATCTTGTCCTTGTTGTCGTGTCGAAGTTCCGTCTTTGGTCCCTGTTTTCGACGTACTGTTTTATTTTGTCCTTGTTGTCATGTCGAAATTCCGTCTTTTGTCCCTGTTGTCGACGTATACTGTTTTATTTTGTCCTTGTTGTCGTGTCGAAGTTCCGTCTTTTGTCCTTGTTGTCTTGTCAACGTATGTCATTCTTCATGTCGACAATTTTTCCGGTGGTTTCCTCCTGGTTTATGACTCTGGCTCTTGGCAATTCTGTTCGGTAAGTTTGTTATTACCCCAAATTATCCCAAATTATATTCCATCAATATTGGAATAACAAGTTTAGCATAACGCTAACAGGGGTCAAAATTATACTCCAGGAAACTTGGAAATACAAGTCAAGCATATCGGTAACAGATGACAAAATTATATTCCATTAATATTGGAAAAACAAATGTAGCATAAAAGTAACAAGGGTCAAAATTATACGTCAGCAAATTTCGAAAAACAAGTGAAGCATATCGGCAATAGGTGTCAAAATTATACCGTCCAACAAGAGGAGCATATACAGGGCGGAACAAAATTATACTCTACCGATATTTGTAAAAACTGGGATCAAAATTATACTCCCGTAATATGTAAGTGTAGCATTAAGAAAATCAAAAATTGTAAAATTTGATTTAACATTAAATTTAAAAAAATGGGGAAAAATGATAAATGAAGGAAATGGATTTTAAAAGTGATACATCACTTGTTTTCCAATCCTGAGCATTTTTGTAATTTTGTTACATATTCATTCGTCCTTTTTTAACACTCAAGTTATACTCTATAATTATATATTAATACTGATCAATATTTATCCAGGTAAATCCTGCAATTTGATTGGTTACCTTGACAGGGAATATGAGACCGTATCCCCGTGGTAGCAAAAAAAGAATTGACTTCTAGCAGAATATAAAAGTTATTCGGACTTCACAGAGGATACCCTGTCTGTGCCCTATATCCCCTTCGCCTAACGGCTCATAATGTATAATACACAGAAAGGGAATATGAACCCGCAATTCCCCCGTGAAGAATCCCGAATAACATAATATTCTGGATTACAAGTGTAGCATCTAGGTAACAAGAGTCAAAATTATGTTACAGTCCTTCAAATATGCGCATTTTGGTAAAGGGATAAAAATACTAAAAAGGTGAAGCGTATCGGTAACAGGGGTCAAAATTATACTCCATCGATATCGGAAAAACAAGTGGAGCATTTTGGTAACAGGGATATAATAATACTTAATGCAGATGATATTGCAATGGGGTAATTTAATACTTGTATACCAGAGAATATTTCCATGTGTCCAATTACAAATACTGAAAAAACAAGTGTATCGGTAACAGGAGACAAAAACAAATTCAACGAAAGAATAAAGACAATACATGAACAAAAACAGAACTTTTATGAAAGACCAGTTGTCAATCCTCTGATTTTACACAAGTTCTTGACAATCATTTTGTAAATTTTAATTAACAAATAGCAGCAAAAAGACATGTTTTGGAGATAATATTACAGGACTGAAAATTCGAGTAATAGTGTTATTTTCAGTACGTGAAGGATGCCGGTTATGGTACAGTTTATAAATATGCCGAGTTACTTATTTATTTGTACATTAAAATCAAAGTTTGATAGGTAGAAATCAATTAACAATTGAAATGGGAATAAAACAATTAGTACGTCAATTTACATCTCAATGATGACACGTGAACCAGGCGGAATAAAACTGTCAACTGGTTCATGCTTCAATGTAAATCTAATTTCTACACATTAATGATTTTATAATGAGGTAAGTGGCCCCTTCCCATATGGTGATTTTAAGCAAATTATTAGGACCTACCCCTCCCACTGAATAGAGTAGTCCTAGCGGTGCTGTTCATTTTAATGTGTAAATTAGGAGTTATAATATAACAATATTAGCCCGGATTGATAGTTTATAATCTGCCAAAGAGGCGGGGTAATAGCGATAAAGTTAATATTAATTTTACACTAATGTGTAACTCGATCGTTTAAATAAATATTTGATCATATTATTTCTTATTAAACACACAAAGAATTATTAAAGCGATCTGGATTGAAAGAAATTTAATATTTAAAGCGTTATAAAAGTAGAATCTTAAACTCGACAATATTCTTGCATTCGTCTTTTATTGAAGATACCTAATTTATAATATTTGTAAAAACGTCAATACTTTTGTCACATAACCTTAAGTTCAATTGAATACACTTAAATTTTGCCTAAGTTTAAGATTTTGGATATTAGAAATTTTTCGCACACGAAAAAACCCAAGAAGCCCGAAGAATTGCATCTGCAAATTACACTTAAGACGGTCTATTTTATGCAAATTCAAAAGTGATGTGACAAACTTGTTCTATATATTTAAAGCAACTGAAAGTACATAATTATATTTCTGTTTACAAGATCACACACTATGGACTTAAAACAAGGAAATTATAGACTTCTAACTTTTACATACTCAATAAGTTCAAGGAAATAGAAGAAAAACAAAGGAGATGTGATTTATTGTATACAAGTAGCCAAATTTCCCGTTCTTGTGTTATCTGTCCAACATCTGTTACTCAACGCTTCCGGTTTTTGTTTGCAAAAATGTTATAAAACGGATTAAACGCTTAATAAAACCCACAGCATTTCCCCAACTCTTGGAATTTATAATTTATCGAAAATTATCACTGGGAAAAAAAAGCCTTGGAAACCGAGGATAAAGCTTGTCTAAATTTTTCATTATCAGGAGGATATAGCGTTGCTCCTGTTTTATCTGGGTGTATTTTCCAGTATCACTGTAGAAGTTCTAGAGATTGCATGCATAGAAATCCAGAGGCATCATGCCTCCTTCTTTTTTATGTTATTTTTTGCTTAATCTGTCAAATCCAATCGGTGACTATTTTCATTTTTAATGTGTATTTGAATATTTAATGAAGGTTATCAGAACTAACTCTGCGATTGTAACTGAGTAAATGTATTTTTGACATGCATGTTGTTTCTTGTAATATTACAAAATTGTATTTATTTTAGTGAAGAATAATACAGACATTCAAATAAAACTTCTTTTTAATAAGTATAAAATTTTATGTTGCATTCACTCTCTGTAGGCAGATTAACAGAACACGGAAGATAGATATGGAATCACTAGTATCTCGCATTTTTTATTCCCAATCTATCCACGTAGGTTTTTAATCGGCTCAAGTCTCTTAGGATGAGTTTTCTGCAGAATGTAAAGATTATATTTAAGGGGCTTCCTGAACATGAATACAATGTACAAATATAGCAATTAATGGGATCCTGAAATAAATATAAAGTGATTGGTCATGGTGATGTTCGTCCCTGTAATAATATGTACAGCTATAAGTTTACAAAATGCACATCTCGATAAAAATAGGGCAACAGTTGTGACAGATAAACCAACATTTAAAGCGTAGAGTAAACATAACTAATCAAACGTTAAAAACCAAAGAACCAGCTAAAGGGCAAAGCAAAGAACCAGCTAAAGGGCAAAGCAAAGAACCAGCTAAAGGGCAAAGCAAAGAACCAGCCACAGGGCAAAGCAAAGAACCAGCTAAAGGGCAAAGCAAAGAACCAGCTAAAGGGCAAAGCAAAGAACCAGCTAAAGGGCAAAGCAAAGAACGAAGGTGGTACACTAAATTTACCAGCCAAGGGACACAGATAATCACAAGAGGGGTACGCTTAGTTAAACCAAAAATGGACACAACAAAGCACAATGGGATATTCTCAGTTAACAAGCGAAGGGACACAGAAAAAGAATAGGGGGCACTCTTAGTTAAGTAGCCAAGTGACAGAGCAACGCACACAAGGAATACTTTTAGTTTTCATGCATAGGACAGAGCAAAATACAAGGTGATATTTTGTTTACCAGCTCAGTGACAGAACAAAGCACGAGTGGGGTACTCTTTGTTTTTCAGCTAAGGGACAGAGCAAAGCACGACGGATACACCTTAGTGTACCAACTAAAGGACACAGCTAAGCACGATGGAGATACTCTTAGTTAACTGCAAAGAGACAACCAGCAAACGATAGATCTATACAAGGAGATACTCCTAGTTAACCAATTACATCTACATCAAATCACGCACGAGTAATTACTTAAAGAAATACACACAAGGGAGGCCAGAATAAAAATAGTTACTTGACTGGTGCTTGGAATCCACTACAGTGGTATACATAGTCACAGTAATGATTGATAAGAACAATTCATTGCACAATGTGTATATATACATTTTTGCAAATAAATTCTACATGCTTTTGCGTTTAATGTTTTTTTTATTTTGTTTTTATATAGATTTTATCGTTACTCCTGTTTTGGACTGATGGCATTTAACTTCTTATTTAGATTGATAATAATTTGTAATATAAGGAGATTGAGTGGTGTAAGTGCTATCTGATTATCACCACTCTAACACCCACAAAAACCATGCTGGGAAGTTTGAAGAAGAAAAACATTTCTCGGCTCCTTTACGAATATTTAAAATAGCATACCATGGCCAGGACTATGTGTCCTTCGACCACGCATATGCCCCGTTTCATCATCACTTTCACTGCATCAGCAACACAAACTACCAGTCAAATAATGATTATTTCGGGCAACATATACTTTCAGTGGGTAAACTTTCCCATGTAAATCTCTATATTTATTGAATAAAATCAACACATGACTAGAAAGTATGAAAATTATAAATTTGTGAAAGGCGAAAATATGCAACACATAAGCATTTTCAAATATTTCATTTTCTAGTATGTATTACACAATAATGGCCTTGCAAAGGAACCCAGATTTGACATTGTCTTTCGAATAAAGCTAGAATAGGAAGAATGTTAAATCAGATATTACAAGGAGAATAAAAAAAAATCAAGGAAGCAAAAAAAAAAAAAAAAAAAAAAAAAAAAAGAAAAAAAAGAAAGAGTGACCAGCAACCACCGGAAATATCTTCAGGTTTTCCCCCCGACAATGAGAACAAACAAACGAGGTCTCCTCCAACAACACCGGAAGTATCATTGGGTTTCCCAAAACCATCAGAACCAAAGAACAGTGGAAGTATATTCAGATTTCCCCAAACCAGCAGAATCAATGCTTCACTGACCTGGTGGTTAAGGGTCCTTTGATTTTTGTATCACTAGTTGTTTGCTTTATGAATACTTATATCTGACTTTGGGTGTTGGTCCTTTGCTTTATGCATCATTGACCTGATAGTGTATGTCCTTTACTTTATACGTCTTGGTATTAATCTTTTACTTTATGCATCATTGACCTGATAGTGTATGTCCTTTAATTTATACGTTTTGGTATTAATCTTTTACTTTATGCATCATTGACCTGATAGTGTATGTCCTTTACTTTATACGTCTTGGTATTAATCTTTTACTTTATGCATCAATGGCCTGGTGGTTTTATTCTTTTGCTTTATAAATCAGTGGTGTTAGTCTTTTCCTTTATTCATCGTGGAGCTGGTGGCGCTTATCACCTGCTTTCTGTACCACTGATGTGGTGGTTTTAGTGTTTTGTTTTATGTCACTGACCTGTTGATGTTACTCCTTTGCCTTAAGTATCACTGATCTGGTGGTTTTGATTTTTCACTGATCTGCTGGGTTAGTCCTCTGCTTTTTGCACAAAATGACTTCATGGTGTATGCTCTTTGCTTTATTTATCACTGATCTGGTAGTGTAAGTTATTGTTTGCTTTGTGCATCAGTGGTGTTAAATTCCTTTGCTTCATTCACCACTGAGCTGGTTGTGGTAATCCTTAGCTTTCTGTACAACGGATTTACTTAGTAGTCCTTTACTTAATGCATCAATGACCTGGGATCTATAAGTCCTATGCTCTATGCATCAGTGGCGTTAGTCCTTGCTGCGTGCATCACTTACATAGTTGTTTTAGTCTTTAGCGTTATGTACAACTGAACTGGTGACATATGCCCTAAAGCTTTATGCATTACTGATCCGGTGCTGTATGGCTTTCCTTTTTTCATCACTGACCTGGTTGTATATATCCATAGTTTTTCACCCGAATGTAAGATTCCGTTTTCTAAGAATGTTCATATGTTATGTTTAATTAAGGTTCTAATGATGTCAGATCATACATCATAGATTTTAGTCGAATAAATAAATAAATAAATCTTACCGTCCTTGTGGCGTAAGTCGTATGCTTTCTACATCACTATCGCCCTAGATTTACGGTGACTGATCACTTACCAGGTCACTGATCTGATTGGCTTAGTCTTTTGATCTACGGATACTGAGGGTAGTCTTTGTTAAGTTATCACTGAATAACTCCTTTGATTTAGTTTTACTATGGTGATATATCCATACTTGACCGCATGTACGTTTCCAGACGATAATGCAATACATATTTTGACGTATTGTCATTCTTACCTTATAATGTTATTCCAAAAAATCTCATGATGTTAGACCATTGCCTTGGGTGTCATCAACTTGGAAGCTTGGTAGTTGCCTTGATATTTTTATATAATTCAAATTGCTAATGCAACGTCCAATTTTATTGGTCAACGTCATGAACAACAAAAAAGTTTTTCTCGATAAACTTTTCTTGCCCATTAATACACTACGACGTTAAACAATGCAGTATATGGTGACGTAAAAATCCGTGACAACATTGTTCAAAGTTCAAAGGATTGGAATTATAAGAAATAAAAGTAATTTTGGAGGAGTTTATGGATGTGTAAACGCGGCCTTTATTCCTTTAATGATATTGCTGTTAGGTTAATTTATTCCCCTTGTCTATTTGTTTATTTCATTACTTTTTTGTTTCATCTGCATTTATTCACGGTCTGGTGATACCACTCAATTGCTTTAGGTAGCAACAACTTGGTGAACTTTTTCTTTAGACATGATAATATTGTTTTTCTTTCGAGTTCTTGATATAAACCTTCCTTTAAGTAATAAACACATACCACTGGGTTTAATGTTATCAACACACTGGCGATATCAGGCCCTTTTTTCAAATAAGGATATATCGGTCCATTATAACAATTATCATCACCGCACAGGTCTTTGTCTCAGGTACCATCAAGCTAATAATATCAGTCACTGAAGAGACATAATTTGTCGAAATGCGCAAATGCAGCAACTAAATTCACAGTAACTCACGGTCATCTATTACTTTATTGATGTTAATTTGCAAGCTAGTTGCAATAGACTTGGTTGCTTTTTTACAACCTAAATAGTGGAAAAAAATATTAGGTATCGTCGAAATGTTGACACATGCCTTATATGTTTTTATAATTGTGCTGTGAGTTCTTTTATTTGAATGCATTCTCAATTCAGTGCTTGGATGTCCTTAGTTAGTTTGTATTAATCTTTTACTGTTAGTCCCGAAGTGTATTTACTAAACAGCACTTTGGTGCTGGGCCGAAAACCGGTTTTATTAGCTCACCTGGCTATGCCAGGGTAAGCTTTTGCCACCACTTTGCGTCCGACGTCCGTCGTTCGTCCGTCCATCCGTCCGTCCGGCGTAAACTTTTCATTCAAAAATTTTCTCCTCTGAAACCTTAGTCAATTGGAACCAAATTTGTTCACAATAGTCCTTTTGTGGTCCCCTTTTAAAAATATATCCGACAGGTCCGTACCTCATCCAAGATGGCCGCCAGCGGGGAACATAGTTTTAACATTGGACCTATGGGAAAAAACATTCAACGATCTTCTTCTCAGAAACTACTAGTCCAATTAGAACCAAATTTAGTCACAATGGTTCTTAGATGGTTCCTTCCAAAAGAGGTATCCGACAGATACGTACCTCATCCAAGATGGCCGCCAGCGGGGAACATAGTTTTAACATTGAACCCTATGGGAAAAGACATTCAAAGATCTCAGAAACTACTAGTCCAATTAGAACCAAACTTAGTCACAATGGTCCTTAGATGGTTCAATCCAAAAAAGGTGTCTGACAGATACGTACCTCATCAAAGATGGCCGCCAGCGGGGAACATAGATTTAACATTGGACCACACACATTCAAAGATCTTATCAGAAACTACCATCCCAATTATAACCAAACTTGGTCACAATGGTCCTTAGATGGTTCCTTCCAAAAAGGTATCCGACAGATCCGTGCATCATCAAAGATAGCCGCCAGCATGGAACATAGTTTTAACATTGAACCCTATGGGAAAAGACATTCAAAGATCTTCTTCTCAGAAACTACTAATCCAATTAGAACCAAACTTAGTCACAGTGGTCCTTATATGGGTCCTTCCAAAAAGAGTATCCGACAGATCCGTACCCCATCCAAGGATCCTCTTCTCCGAAACTACAAGTCAAATTATAACCAAACTTAGTCACAGTGGTCCTTAGATGGTTCCCCCATAAAAGGCATCCGACAGGTCTGTACCTCATCCAAGATGGCCGCCGACGGGGAACATAGTTTTAACATTGGACCATATGGGAAAACACATTCAAAGATCTTCTTCTCAGAAACTACAAGTCCAATTAGGACCAAATATAGTCACAATGGTTCGTAGATGGTTCCTTCGAAAAAAGGTATCCGACAGATCCGTACCTCATCCAAGATGGCCGCCAGCGGGGAACATAGTTTTAACATTGAACCCTATGCAAAAAACATTCAAAGATCTTCTTCTCAGAAACTACTAGTCCAATTAGAACCAAACTTAGTCACAATGGTCCTTACATGGTTCCTTCCAAAAGAGGTATCCGACAGATACGTACCTCATCAAAGATGGCCGCCAGCAGGGAACATAATTTTAACATTGGACCCTAGTCACAATGGTGCTTAGATGGTCCCATCTGAAAAAGGTATCCGGTAGGTCGGTACCTCATCCAAGATGGCCGCGCCAGCGGAGCAACAAAGTTTTTTACATTGGACCTATGGGAAAAGACATCAAAGACCTTCATCTCAGAAACTACTAATCCAATTAGAACCAAACTTAGTCACAATGGTCCTTAGATTGTTCCTTCCAAAAAATATCTCTAACAGATCCATACCTTATCCAAGATGGCCGTCAGCGGGGAACATAGTTTTAACATTTAACCCTACGGAAAATACATTCAAAGGTCTTCTGCGAAACTGCTTATCTAATTACAACCAAACCTACTTACAGTGGTTCTAAGATGGTCCCTTCCAAAAAAAGTATCTTGAAAGTGCGTATCTCATCCAAGATGGCCGCCAGCGGGGAACATTGTTTAAACTTTGTACCCTATGGAAAATACATTCAAAGATCTTCTAATAAACTACTTAACCAATTTAAACCAACAATGGTTCTTTGGTGTTCCCTTCCAAAAAAAGGTATCCGGCAGGTCGGTACCTCATCCAAGATAGCTGCCAGCGGGGAACATAGTTTTAACATTGGACCCTATGGAAAATACAAAGATCTTCTTCTAAGAAACTACTAGTATAATTAACACCAAACTTAGCCATAATGGTTCTGAGATGGTCCCATTAAAAAAAGGTATCCGACAAGTCCGTACCTCATCCAAGATGGCTGCCAGCGGGGAACATAGTTTGAACATTGGACCCTATGAATTTTTACGGGAACCCCTGTCCAAAGTTTTAGTTCGCCTCAACGAAGTTGAATGGGATTATTGGAGTACACCCGGCGTCCGCGTCCACGTCTTCGTCCGCGTCTGCATTTGGGTATATATCTTGGTAACTATGCAGGGTAGGGTCATCAAAGTTTGGATGCAGGTGAATCTTGGGTTGACTCACAGCCTGAAAGAAAATTTGGTCTCTCTGACCTATATTTTCCGCTTGAGTGGCTTGCATTTAAATTTACATCCAAGTTCATATCTCAGTAACTATACATAGTATGATCATCTATCTGTGCATGTGCGTGCATCTCTGATCGTAGGTCAGCATCCAGGCAAAATTGGGTCACTTTGACCCACATTTCCAGCTTGAATGACTTACATTCAAGTTTACGTCAGTTTAGATCTCGGTCACTGTACATGGTACAACCTTGCACATGCATGCATCTCTGATGGAAGGTCAGCATCCAGGCAAAATTAGGTCACTTTGACCTACATTTTCCGCTTTAGTGACTTACATTCAAGTTCATGTCAGGGATCAGATCTCAGGTACTGTACATGGTAGGATCATCTTGCATGTGCATGTGCA
>MJUU01002466.1:255626-280701 GCA_002080025.1 Modiolus philippinarum
GACCCCTAGATGTTTTGTTTTTGGCCGTTTTAACCTGGATATGGGATGTTGTCTGCTTGACATTTACCCCATTTCCTTTCTTTTTCATATAGTTTATATTGAATGCCATTGAAAGAAATAGGTCTCTGAAATCACTAATCCCATTGGAAATAAACTTGATCACAAAAGTCCTTTGGTGGTCCCTTTCAAATTTGCATTTGGCATATTTCATCCAATCCAAGGTGTTCTCCAGCAGGGAACATAGTTTAACATTGGACCCTACTGGAAATGACTTTTGTGTCAGCCATGGTCCAGGTGAGCGATACAGGCTCTTGAGAGCCCCTTGTTTTGAAACTTGCAATATACTTATTTTTGTTAATTTTGTAAAACTAAGGAGTAAATTCCTCTTGCAAAACTATGTTTTATCTACTCTGAAGATAAGTTTTCGAAATGGTTATCTGCAGAAAGTATAGTTATTTGGCTTACGTTGGCTAGATTTTTGTTAATCATATGCCTCATGTATCGTTAATTAGATTATGTAAATGATATCGTTAGCTTTGCTGTGTGAATCGTTTGTTTCAGATATCCTTAGCTAGGTTGTGTTTATCATCTGTTTTAGATATCATTTGTTAGCTTGTTTTAATAATTGCTTTAGATATCTTTAGCCAGGTTGTTCTAATTGTTTGCTTAAGTTCTCGTTGTGTTTATAATTTGTTTTAGATATCATTTGTTAGCTTGTTTTAATTATTGCTTTAGATATCTTTAGCCAGGTTGTTCTAATTGTTTACTTAAGTTCTCGTTGTGTTTATAATCTGTTTTAGATATCATTTGTTAGCTTGTTTTAATAATTGCTTTAGAGATCTTTAGCCAGGTTGTTCTAATTGTTTGCTTAAGTTCTCGTTGTGTTTATCATTTGCTGTAGATATTGTTGGTTAGCTGCTTTAGGTATTGATAGTTAAGTTTGTGGGAATCCTTTGTATTAATTATTTCTAACTATGCTGCGTTAATCCCCTTCTCTAGATATCTTTATAACCGTAATGTGATGTGGGTCTGCTGTAATTATATATACAACATAGTTCTTGAAATATTCTGGACTTTGGTATGATTGGCAACCCTTTATAACAATTTTCAGCTGGATTTTTTTCATGCTCACGTTCGCGCTTTGCTAGTTTGCGATTGCAGCAATGCTTCTTTGAAATATGATATCACAATAAGCAAAGAAGGGATATGGAGTAAATGCTGCTTACAAATCTTCTGTCGTTTGTTCCTTGATATGAAGATAACCTTTTCTGTGATGTTGACGTTTCATAATTTTTTTTATTTAAATTCACTATCAATATGATTAACTTTTAAATCTTGGAGTGCCATATTTTATGTTTATTTTTCATAGTCAGCATTCTATTTTTGTTGTGATATAGAGTAAATGTATTCGTTAAAGTCGGCATACCGGTGATTGTAGTGCAATGCTTATATTTCCTCTTTACAGTCTTCATTTTGGTGATTGTAGTGCTTTGATTTATATTAACTCTTACAACCTGAATTCTGTTGATCGTGGTGCTCTCTATATTTTTCAGCTATGGTGTACTTGTGCGTGAGAAAATTTCTCATATGGATATACTATTGATACTTTCAAATTTTTGCAATTATTTTTGTAATTTTCGAAATGTAATCCAGACCACCTGTTTTAAGTGCCCACATCTCACTATTTTATAACGCCAAGTTTTCTTACATTCGACTTGATGAGTGCCCTGTGTTTGTCTATATGTTGTAGTTGTCCACTAGCTTAAGACACTAGTGCTTTTGTCGGGCAAAGGATGACAGTGATTGTAAGAGCACTTTGCCAGTTTAATTTATGTTTGTCGACAATCCAGCACCCATGACCAAGAAAGACATGGATGTAGCGTTGCTCGACAATTAGCAAAGAATTCCGCTCAAACCGGTGCTAGGGGCCGTCTTGAACTTACTATGAGGTATGAGCAAAGCTCATTGTTGAAGGCCTCATGGTGACTTCAAGATGAAGAACAACAATAAAAGCGTTGTTCCTTTGCTTGTTTTTTACCATGTATTTGTAGAGACTTTGTCTCATGTGCATTTACTCCATATCCTTTTATTCACCATTTACGACTGGAGTTTGTCTCTCCTGCAGTGTGGAGTCCGTAAAACGATTCCCCGTGCGAGAGATGTATGCTCTCTATATTTTTCAGTTATGGTGTACTTGTGCGTGAGAGAATTTCTCATATGGATATACTATTGATACTTTCAAATTTTTGCAATTATTTTTGTAATTTTCGAAATGTAATCCAGACCACCTGTTTTAAGTGCCCACATCTCACTATTTTATAACGCCAAGTTTTCTAACATTCGACTTGAGGAGTGCCCTGTGTTTGTCTATATGTTGTAGTTGTCCACTAGCTTAAGACACTAGTGCTTTTGTCGGGCAAAGGATGGCAGTGATTGTAAGAGCACTTTGCCAGTTTAATTTATGTTTGTTGACAATCCCGCACCCATGACCAAGAAAGACATGGATGTAGCGTTGCTCGACAATTAGCAAAGAATTCCGCTTAAACCGGTGCTAGGGGCCGTCTTGAACTTACTATGAGGTATGAGCAAAGCTCATTGTTGAAGGCCTCATGGTGACTTCAAGATGAAAGCGTTGTTCCTTTGCTTGTTTTTTACCATGTATTTGTAGAGACTTTGTCTCATGTGCATTTACTCCACATCCTTTTATGCACCATCTATATAATTACTATTCCGGTGATTGCATGTTTTTATTTAGTAAAATGGTCACCATTTTTGTGATTGTAGTGCCATGCTTTACATTTCGACTTAACCGTCACCATTCTAGTGATAGTAGTGCCATTGTTTATATTTACACATACAGTCACCATTCTGTTGATCGTAGTGGTATATTTATCGTTTATAGTCATCATTCTGGTGAATTTGTTGCTATGTTTTATACTTTTGACTTTATAGGTACCATCCTGGTGATTGTAATGTCATACTTTATATTTACTCTTTATTGAGTAATCTGTGATTGTATTTCTATATTTTATATTTACTTTGTTGAATGTTGTGCTATATTCACATTTAGAGTATTTACACTTTATATTCACCATTTTGTAGATTGCATTACTATGCTTTACATTTTTACTTTATGGTCAGCATTCTGGCGATTGTAGTGCCGTGCTTTATATTCTCTATTTATAAATACAATTCTGGTGACTTTTGAACTATGGTTTAGATGCACTCTTTTGTGGTGGTCGTGCTATGTTTTAAATTTTCTCTTCGTAATTACCATTCTGGTGAATAAAGTGCTTTACTTTATATTTATGATTTTAAGTCAGCATTCTGTTGATTGTAATGTCGTGTTTTATATTTATTCATTAAAGCCAGCATTCTGAAAATTGGTAGTGCAATGCTTTATTTACACTTTACTGTCACCATTCTGTTATTTGTAGTGTATTATATTTAATCGTATAATCACAATTATTGTGATTGTCATGCCATGCTTTGTGTTTGGACTTTCTAGTCACCTTTCATGTGCTTGTGGCGCTATGCTTTATATTTACACTTAAGAGTCATCATTCTAGAGATTTTGGTGCCATATTTTATATTTAGACTTATAGTAACCATTCTTTTGATTGTAGAGCTATGCTTTATATTTACTGTAAAGAGTCACCATTAAGGTCATTGTTGTGCCATGTTTTATATTTAAACATATTATAGTCACAGTTCTTGTGATTGTAGTGCCACGCTTTATATTTGGACTTCCTCGTTACTATTCAGGTAATTGTGGTGCTTTATATTTATACTTAAAGAGTTCGCATTCTGGTGATTATAGTGCTATGATTTATATTTTCTCTGTACATGAATAGTCATCATCCTGGTGATTGTAGTGCTATTATTCATATTTACACTTTAACGTCCCCTTTCCGGTGGTTGTAGTACATTGCTATAACTTGACCCTTTATAGTCACCATTCTGGGATTGTAATGCCACGCTTTATATTTACTCATTATATTCACCATCCTGGAGATTATAGTGCAATGTTTTATACTGACACTTTACAGATAGTATTCTGGTAACAGTCGTGACATGCTTACATGGACTCTTTATAGTCCCTATTTTGTAATTTTAATGTTATATTTTATATTTATTCTTTTTGTCACCATTCTGGTGATTACAGTGATCTATGATAGATTTTGTTCATAGTTTGTGTGTGTTTTAAACTCATTATATCATACAAAAATGTATATATTTAAAAAAAAATCGGTGTCGTCGTTGAAATAAGAGAGATAAACTATGAAATGTTAATTTCTCTAGTGTTATCTTTATGAAATTAATTTATCAAATTATCTCCCTTGTGTGATTTCTGTATTCTATAAATCCAGCAACTGATTTAAAGCACACGTATTCAGTTCACCTTTTTGTACTGGAAATCTTGTAAAAGGGATAAAGAATAAAAATTTGAAATGTTTTGGATCTTTCTTTACATTTTAAATAACTATTTTGCTAGATTTCTTGATTTATGGAACCTTTTTTGAGGTGTTTGTATTGCCAGGCTTTATATTACTCATTATATTAACCATTGTGGAGATTATAGTGCAATATTTTATATGTACACTTTACAGTTAATATTCTGGTGATTGTAGTGCAATGCTTAATATTTACATTTTATCGGCACCATTCTGGTGAGTATAGTGCTAGGCTTTAATTTTACACTTTATAGACACATTTCTGGTGATTGTTGTGACATGCTCTATATTTGGACATTATAGTCACCATTCTGGTGATGTGTAGTGCTTTAAACCTGGACTTTTTAATCACTATTGGGGCCTGGGTGGCCGAGTGGTAAAGGTAGTTCTACTAACTATACAACCACTGCAGTCTATCATCACTTTGATGTGAGTTCGCGACCCACTTTGTACTTTGTACATTACAAAAAAGGGTGCACTCGACTTACAATCGTAAGTGATAAGGTATGTCAGTTATCTTCCCAATGTCGGTGGTTCTCTCCGGCTTCCTCCACAACTAAAACTGACCGTCATGAAATAGCTGAAATACCGCTGAAAGTGACGTTAAACCCTATATCAATCAATCAATCAATCTAATCACCATTCCTTTAATTGTGGCTCTGTGCTTTATATTTACACTAAGCAGTCACCATTTCGGTGATTTTAGTGTTGTGTTTTATATTTATGCTTGCTTGTGTGCTTTTCCAATGATTGTAGTGCAATGCTTTAATTCAACATTTAAAGATACCATTTTGGTGATTAAAGTGAGATGCTTCATTTGTACTCTGTATAATCACCATTCTAATGATTGTAGTGATATGGTTTATATATTCACTTTTTAAAGTCACCATGCATTTTGTGATTAAATAGCAATTTTTATATAAAGTATTTACGTTCACCAGTCTGGTGATTATAGTGGCATATTTCATATTTACTGTATATAGTCACCATTCTGTTGCTTGTAGTGTTATGATTGATATTCACTCTTTATAGTCACCATTTTTGTGTTTGTAGTGCCATGCTTTATATTTATATTTAAGTATCAATCTGGTGGTTATAGTGCTAACCTTTATATTTACACTTTATAGTCACCATTCTGGTGATTGGTTTGCTATGCTTTTATATTTACCTTTATAGTTACCATTCTGGTTATTTCAGTTCTTTGTTTTATATTTACACTTTATTGTCACCGTTTTGGTAATTGGAGTGCCATACTTAATATTTACATTTTACAGTCACAATTCTGGTGATTATAGTGCCATGTTTTATATTTAACATTTAAGAATCACCATTCTGGTGATTATAGTACCATGCTTTATCTTTTATATTTAAGAATCCCGATTCTGGTGATTATAGCGCCGTGCTTTATATTCTACACTTATGAATTACCATTCTGGTGATTATAGTGCCATACTTAATATTTTACATTTAAGAATCACCATTCTGGTTATCATATTGCCATGCTTTATATTTTACATTTAAGAACCACCATTCTGGTTATTATAGTGCTAAGCTTTATATTTACACTTTAAAGTCAACTTTCCGGTGATTGTAATGCAATGCTCTGTATTTACCCTATATAGACATCAATCTGTTGATTGTAGAGCCATACTTTGCATTCACCATTGATTATCACCACTTTGGTGATTGTACTGCCATGCTTTATGTTTACTCATAATATCCAGCATTCTTGAGATTATAATGCAATGTTTTATATTTACACTTTATAGTTAGTATTCTGGTGATTGTAGAGCTATGTTTTATATTTACTCTTAATAGTCACCATTCCGTTAATTGATTGTAATGCAATGTTTTATATTTACTCTTTATATCACTTTCGTGGTGATTGTAGTGCTATGCCTTATACTTGCAAATTGTAATAACATTTTTGGGAATTGTAGTGCCATACTTTATATTTACATTTTAATTTCACCATTCCGGTGATTGTAGTTCAGTACTTTGGTTATACACTTAAGTTACCATTCTGGTGATTGTAGTTCTACGTTCTATATTCAAACATTATAGTCATCATTCTGAAGTGTTATGCTTTATTTAAAGTGGGCATTACTGTTATTGTAGTGCTATGTGCTTTATATCTCATCTGTTTAGTCACCATTCTGGTGATTGTAATGTTGTGCTTATATTTACCCTATATTATCACCATTCTGGTGATTATAGTGTCATGCTTTATATTTACATTTTAGAATGAAATCTGGTGGTTATCGTGCTAAGCTTTATATTTACACGTTAAAGTCACCATTCTGGTGATTGTAGTACGATGCTTTAATTTTACACTTTAAAGTCACAACTCTGGTAATTGTAGGGCTATAAATTCTTTATTGTAAATGTTGTGGTGATTATAATGCTATGCTTTATATTAAGCAATCTACTTATCTATTGTTCTACAGAGAGTAATACCCATATAATAAACAAAAAAAAAATGATGTGGTTTTATCGTTTTCCTGCTGTTCTGAAAGAGATATATAGATACAAATATATTTATGTAGATTTTTTTAAAATATTTTTTTTTAAAAGAAACTGTGAAAACGTCTAATAATTAATCCCATTTTCTTCACCTGTAAAATAAATTTTCTATGAATCTTTAAAAACTAAATAAATGATTATTTTACTATTCCAGCAACCTAAAAATATTCCAAGTCCTTTCGAATTTTTTAGTTTTAGTTTAAACATTATTTTATTAGAGAAGCAAATATTTAACAAAATACAAACAGATAAATGATGGATTTGAAAACAGGTGAAGAACACCTTTACAAAGTATCTAATGGCTTTTACTTTTAAGCTGAATATAGCACAAGAAGAAGGGAAATGGGCTTCAAAACAACACCACTGAACAATCATTATCTGTGCTTATATTTCTCTTTCTATATCAGTTTATTTCTGTACAAACCAAGAAAAATAAATGTCAACCTTACAAGATTCCATATACAATTAATTTATTGTTTTAAATAAATTGAACAAGAACAAACGTTGGCAATACTGAAATTTAATCTTTCAAAAAAGATGTCGACTATACGCAAAGCGGTGTAGAAAAGATAGAATAGAAAGTATCCGGTTTTACAAGGCATATTCGAAAAAATTATTAAGTGAGAAGTGATAAATAATAATAAATAATTAATAATTATAATAAAAGAAAATAAAAAAACAATATCAGATGGTTAAACCTCCAAACAAATGTGTGAGATTTGCATCTGGAATGAAATATAGTATTGTTGTATTGTGTGTAAAATGTTTGGCACCATTTCTTATTTTTATCTGATCTTCCCGATTTGTCACGTTTCATGTTTATATACTTATGCTGAATGATACTAATTTTTTTTTTGAATTTATTCCTCTAAGCAGACAAAAATGTATAATATTTTTCAGTATCGAAGTAACAGACTAATGTTAACTTCAGCAAAAATATAGAAATGTACATTAATTAATATGTTTTAGATTGTAGCTGATGTGGAATCTTTATTTAAAAAAATACCCCTCAAATACACAAAAACTAAAAGATACAAAATGATTGAAAAAATATTGGTCAACAGAAAAAAAAATTAAAATGACAGATGTTTAATTTCAGCCTGTGGTATTGTTATTGTCTATTATTATCTATAATTACCCATTTCCTACAGGGTACTGTTAAAATAGTATAGGCAAAATGAAAACAATTGATAACTAGGTGTTATAATTAAGATAATTAACAATCAAATATTTAGTCAAGGTGTTACATCCGTCAATTACCAATCAGTAAAACACATTGACCAATCATTTCACAGCAAGTATATAAGTAGTAGATAAATTGTTTGTGATCATTGCTTCTCTAATCATCCTGATAATCATTTACACGGAGATAACACAGTGTGGAGATATAACTCCTTGTAAAGGTATGTAACTGATTAAATAGATATATTTAAATATGCTAGTTTTATAAATAAAAAAAAATATATAATAAAATATGTATTTTTAAAGAATAATTTATAAATAATAAGCTCTTTGTACAAAAAAATATTTTGTTTTTGTACCATTTATTTAAAAACAAAATATTTTCTTAATAGAAATGAACTATTTGATATAAAAAATCTTTTTGTTTTCTTTTTGATTTCTTTATTTCTGTTTTTCTTCTGTGGTAATTATTCTTTAATTGAATAAGTACAGAATTTTCAGAATAGAGAAAGCTAAATTCATGTACATAACTTTCACTTAATAATGATTTTGAATAGATTAATGAATAGAAAAAAAATAAAATAGAAGAAACAAATATTTTTGTGCGCAATTAGTATAAAAACAAACAATTGATTCCCCCTATAGAGATATGATTAAGTTTTAATTAGATATATCCTCTTATTTCAATTGAACAGTTAAATTAGGTGTGATAATTAGATAAATGGTAGGTAAAAAAGGTGTGATAATTAGATAAACAATAGCGACCAGGTGAGATAATTAAAGGTGATAATCTGGATATCACTTATTAACACATAACCACTCAAACTTGGTATAAAACGATGTGAAATATGAATTAAGACCAGAACGTGCCCCCATAACGGAAATATTAGAAAAAGGTAAATTGACCTTTTTTTCTCATAGTTTTTAAAGACTTGTCTATACTTTATAATTTTTTTGTCTATCCTCATTTGCTAGAACGGACGTTAAGAAGCGGATATCAAAATTAAAAAAAAATAAATGCGTGTATCAATGATTTAGAAACTCTTTTTATTACTGTCTAATAATTAAGTTTGTATGGCGACAGTTACGATTTCTACTATCCAATTTTACGTTACAAGTACACATTAAATTCATCGCATTAAATCGAGATCTTGGCCTTTAATTCCATAAAAGTATAAAGTCGTAACAGCAAGAAAATGTGTATATAATTATCTATCAGTCACTTAATCCACAACCACTACCCTAAATTCACAGGGGTAACGCAAACATCTTTTATTCAAAACCAACCATGGATGGACTCGAGTAATGTGCTCCATTTGCCATCCTTGAATTTATTACTTTTTCCAAATAATTACACCGCAAGAAGAAAAAAAATCAGCATCTTTTTCCATTAGGCGTGGCTTAAGTTGTCAATGTACAAGACGATTGGTGCTTATCTCTGAGATTGATTGTTATCTTAATCCCGCCCACTAAAACAGAAGCTGAAGGCATGTACTATTGATTTAACCAGATATTATTATCTGATTGACAAAAGAAAATGAAATGTTGAGATATGAGGGGCGGAGTTTAAACAAATGTAAAATGTAATATTTGTACTAGTTTGAAATCTGATTGGAGGATTTGTTTGTGTCTCGCCGAGGTTTCATTCTTCGGGTATAATTCTCCAAGTTGCCAATTGAAGAATCAAACAAATGCGTGTTGTTTTTTCAAATCACATTGATGATTGCTGTTGGGAGCGATTCAAGTGTTCTTAACTTTGTATACTTTGTAGATATTGTGTTTAAAGTTGATGCAGATTTGTGGATTTTCAATGAGGACAGTGCGTGTTTAACTTTATTATTATATCATGTTATTGTTTTCTATAAATTTTAATTATTATTTTTATTCATAATCTTTTAAGAGCATTAAGTATATAAATATATACATATGTGTCCACGTGCTGAATGTTTACATACATCGGGACACTTATCACTATGAAATAGTGAATTGTAACTGATAATAAAATATCAGCACAAATAACAAATATTTTATTTCATCTAACTATTTCGAACTTTGATATTTTAATTTAAATTATGGTTGATTTTGAACAATGATTTTTACTAAATATTTTATTTTTTTACAGATACAATTGAATCAATAACCTGCAAAGACTATATACTTGAAGACTTCTGAGTTTTTGTTATATATTTTTGTGCATTTGACATTTTGGGATATAAACATTTGAACTCCAGCAATAATGGATGTGGGAGCGGAACAACAACACGCTTCTAGCTGGCTGAGACCTGAAGCTACAAGAGTTGGGAGTTATGAACCTACACCGGGCATGTTGCCCTCTGAGGACATTGGGGAAATGTTTACTCCTCACTTTCTAGATCAAGGATCTCATATGAATGCGGCCGGATATTATAACCAGGCAGCCAGAGCTATGGGGGGATACAGGTCGTCACATGGTGAGTACAAAGAATTATTCATCCATTTTGCCTTTTTCCATTTCTCATTTCAAAAATTTTTATGCACTAATTTAATAAAATATTCCGTTTTCCATTTGTTTTTTAAATTCAATGACAAATAAAATACCAAAACGAATAACTCAAATTTTAAGACAAGAAGCAAGTTAACTGCCATGAAGAACTTCATTTTTTTTTTCGGCTAGAACATAAGAATTTCCGTAGGACGGAAACTGTGTTGTTTATTTTGATAACAGATAAACGATATTAACTTTAACCACTACACTCTATTTATAGAAAGAAATGATATGTAACTTATAAAATAAATATGTATATTATTTTAAAAACATTTTCAAATAACCTTAATCTAGAGAATATTTGTTACAATGAAAGAGAAACTCCACAATTATTTTACTTAATCCCCGTTACGGCGTCAAACTGACTCGGCTCGATCTCGTGTTTCAGTTTTAAAATTGCATGAAATTGGAATAATGGGCCATTACGATTATCATTCTGTACTGATATAATACAAACACAATTTACTTCGTTTATATCAAATATAGAAACTCTTGGTCTAAATATTTATTTTCAAAAAATATTATTTTTACCAAATATTCATCACATATTTTATTGCGATCTTTATTAATTTATTATGTATGAAATATTTTCACTTGAGGAATGCACTTTAAACTTTTCAAGATGAAATATTTTAAAACGAATTATAATTATAGTTTAACCTTGCATAAGAGCGGCGCCAAGCATCCAAAATTACGGAGGTCATTTTCTGTCACTTAAATTACTTTTCTTGAACGTTTCATTCATAATGTTATTTTAGTAAAATTAAACCAGACTTTCTCTTTATCCAATTTGATATTTATTTAATAAAGAGCATTTATTTGTTGATGATAAAAGACAGAGTTCATGAAATGACACTTGTCATGTTATCCTCTATACGATGAAATCATCCGTTTAACACTCTTACTTAATTCCAGATGTTTTTCACTGCCAATTTTTCCACTGAATCGCTCAAGTGTTTTCCTACTTAATAATATATAATTTTCTACATTGTAAAAATGACGGTTTCTTAATGTATTGAGTGGCTTCCCTGCTGATTTGATTCCTTGCAGGTCTAAACCCCCTCCTGATTTTAGCCGCTTATGTCAATGTTGTAAACCCCGACGCTTTCGGCGACTGACCACCACTGCACTGAAACGTACATCTCTGTTGTCAATTACCCACTGATTAGGTTTAATTCATAGACAAATTGTTTCAATTTATTTAATAAAATTCCACTTCAAAATGTGGTATTTACCGTACATTTTATGCGGCAGAAAGTAAACCAGGCATATTATTGAAGAAGAAATGTGTTGAAATTCAAAACCTCTTGGAAGGCCGTGGGATCTCGTCAACTCAACTACAAGTTTCCAAATAAAAATTTAGAAAATGTGAATTAGAGAACTGTTTTATAAGTTTTTGGTTGTTGAGGAAATTTATACTTTTATTAATGCTAGTTTAAAATTTCATTTTTTATTTGTAGTTTTCGGCAGTTGGGTATTCAAACATATTTATTACGTGAATTTATTTGTAATTATTTATAAAGCACTGGAAATTCTTTTATTATATGATATCAATTTGATCAAGAAATGAATAAAGTAAAAGTGGGAGTTTCATGGGTGTAAAATCATGCCAACTTTTTGACTTCCCATACCAGAGCATCATTCCTGCAAATTAACTGATTAGAGAACCGCTGTGTAGAAATTGCCACTGCTATACCAATTAATTTGCAAATATTATAAAAAGTATGGGAAAAGTAAAAAGCGTCTTATCACACGGATTTGACATTATATTTTATATAGAATTCTCACGCTGCAAAAATATTTTGGAAATAATCTGGTTTTTATTGCTGTGATTTCATCAAATCAAAGATAGTATTTCTAGAAGGCAAAAGTTCAATGCAACAAGTTGGTAATCTAACACAGCAAGTTAACACCAGTCATTTACGATGCTCTTAATAAAATTTTGAATTTATGGAAACAAAATAATGATATAACTTTGTCTTGGAACAAGGCCATTATTATTCAAAATTTGAAAAATGACAAAAAACTTATTTAGAAAGTTATTGTATATTTCAGTTTCTGGATCTAGTAATGTTTGTCGCCCTCATTTCCACACACCACTCCATTCTTGGATAACAGACGCCAAATCAATGGTACCACATGCACATTCCAGTTGGCCCATGAGCCCATTCAGCAGCAAGAGCCTTAGTCACCCAAACGCTTCAAATTCATCTGCACAACTGTCCGGGGCATCGTCAATACCAACATCAAGTTCTTTTAATTTCCCACCAACTCCTCCTAAAGATGGCACACCAGAAAATGTCAACGCATCAACAGAATATACACCAGAATCAAAACCATTAAAACAGCAAGACGCACAGGACAATCAGTCACCATCATACAGTCATACAACAGCCCATCCCATGCCGACTTACCCATCATACGTTACACCAGGCTCTGACTACGCTGGTAGCCTTGGATTTCATCCTGGCAGCATGTTCAAGTCAGCAATCCCAAGACCAAGGACAAAGACAAGATCCAGTGCAGGTTAGTAAATGTTTGGTTTTTACGAGAATTTTAACTAACGAATTTACAGAACATAGGATGCATTAAATGTAGAATTATCAGCTTTTGTGAAAAAAGTTTGAGTTCATGTTTTCCCCGAAATTAGTTTTTTTTTGTTTGGTTTTTAAATATAGTGTAAAAAAGAAATATGCAATAAAACCCGGAAATTATATTTTCTTCAAAGATGAATTCAGTACAAAAGAAATCAAAATGTG
Source organism: Modiolus philippinarum (assembly GCA_002080025.1). Classification (NCBI taxonomy): domain Eukaryota; kingdom Metazoa; phylum Mollusca; class Bivalvia; order Mytilida; family Modiolidae; genus Modiolus; species Modiolus philippinarum. The sequence continues at coordinate 269,069 of MJUU01002466.1, forward strand.
TATAAATATTTTAGAATGTTATTCATCAAAAAATAATCTTGCTTTAAATTTGAGCTATTTTTATTCTTCCGTATATTTATATAAAAATACGAGTGAAGCCACGGATACAAACACTTGACAGATCCGATATTTCCGGAAACACCAGTTACACTACACCAGTAGCTATACTTAAATTGTTTGCAAACGTTAACAAACAATTGGCTTTTATTTAGAAAGTTCGTCGGCCTTCTGAAAATCCACGTTAAAAAATAACGTGATATAAAACACGTACAAAATACATTGTTCTTTACAGATTAATGTAGCTTATAATATACACTGACTGGATATTCATCCTTCTATAAAAATATATATTAGTTTATTTTTCATAACATGTGTGTGCTATAGCATCGGGAATGGTTTTAATTAGAAGGCAATTGATGCTGTTAAAATTGATATCTTAGCTAGGATATATTTAAGTGTTTGTTAATTAGCTTACATATGTTTAAAGTTTTTTTGTCAATGACTAGGTGTTGGGATATATATATTTAGCACATTATTTAAGTTTCAGTGCAGATTTTTGATAGAGCTATAATTTAATAGCAAAAGAGCAAAAAAGCAAATATAATGTGTACAAATTTATCCATAGAGTTCCGGATTAATCAAAGTTGTATCTCCTTGAAAATTTTGATAACCTTTTTTGCTCAATTATCCATTTATCTATTGAAAGAAACCTTTAGGAAAAAAGTATCCTTGTTTATACAATAAAAGTACATTATTCTGTGAAGTTTATTCTGTCTCCGTCGTTTCTCTTGGAGACTTTTTTCTCAAATCATGTTACATTATTGATAATTCAGAATCTCGCAGGATTCAAATCGATGTGTTATTTCCATTGATTTTGAAGCCGCTGAAATGGCCCAGTAATTGTCGTGTTGTATCGCGTTTCACTGCACCGAGCACCGTGCACCAATATTTGTGTTCAACTCACCGTGTGTAGATTAATAATAGTGTAGATTTGGGATCAGGGAATACTGAAATTATAGATAAACTAAATTTTCCAATCTTGTAGGACGATGCCCCACGGACGAGATGTATTCCATGATTCTACCAGGGAGCCAACGACAAACTATCCCAGGTCAGAATTAACTCCCTTTAAATTGTAGAAAATAATTAAATGTAAATACATTATACAATGTAGATCGCGACGATTTGTCCCGTTAACGGATTATCACTGACACTGACTCTGTGAACGGCCCGCATTACCACCCAACTGAGGTCGCGTCGAAGATTTTAAAATCTGGGAACGGTAAAACTTTTACAAACAATAAACCAAAACATGCTCGCTAATATTTGTTAATTCTTTTAAAGCATTTTAATACTATAAATAGTTTCAAGCTGTTATTTTTTCTGTAAATCACCGGCGACAATTATAGCATTTGACTTATTATATAGATCTAAATTACGCGTTAATTGGCGGATACAGTTCTAGCCCGGGGTGGACTTGGAAATTAAAAAAAAATCATATAGTAAGACGTAAGTGGGTTTGACGACAGAAATCTATGTATGTAATAAATCGTGTTCCGACAGTTCGTCAACACTGTGGTCGTAAGATGAGAGATACTTTCAGCTCGAGTGTTATAACGTCCGGAACTCTACAATCTAAATCTTTATTACTACAGAAATATACTTTTTTTCAAATTACAATTGTCTAACGTTCAATCGCAAGACACTTGAATGCATATTATATCAAAACAATTAGAATTTTCCCATGGTCTTACTCGAGACAGAGGATTTTCTATTCTATAAACAACTCCTACATGTATCTGGTTTTGGCGCCATATATAAATCCAACAAATCCTTGTAAAATTAAGAATTGTACATCTACTAGATCATATTTTGTTGCATTTATATGGCTTTCAACAATTACTATACACAGATCAATATTTTTTTAGAAGGAAGAGAATGTGTAAATTGTGGGGCCACATCTACGCCATTATGGAGACGGGATGGAACTGGTCATTATCTTTGTAATGCCTGTGGACTGTACCATAAAATGAATGGTCAAAACAGACCCCTTATTAAACCAAAACGGAGACTGGTATGTATGAACTCTCTTGTGTGGTAATATAGGGGTAAATCAGTAAAATAAAACTTGAGTGTTATGAAACACGATTTTGCCAAGCTTTTAACAGCCTGTCAAGTTAACATCGACAATATGTTTATTTTCTTAGCACTAATATTTCTTCATCTTAGAAATGTCCAAAGTGACTGCTGTTTGTAAAATAATGAATCATTCTAAGTTTACAATTCATGCATACAATTTTTGACATTTCTCATCGGAAGAAACGTGTCAATTGTAACACGAAAATATTTTTTTTTCTTAGTTAAGGGCGGAACTTACAGAAATAATGTATATTTTGGTGAAAAAGTCATTATGTATAGGGAAAAATTGTTAATAAAAAACAAATTTTCAAAAACATGTAAATCACAACTGTGCATTTATAACCATTTTCTGGGTGGCCCATTTGCCTAATTCATTTTGAACAAAAATACATGTAGTCATTGTATATGCCTTATTTTTTTATTTGTGTTGATCAAGAAATGTACTTTCTATTCTAATTTATCATTATTTGCTGTCTAAAAATCTGTTCTTTCTAAAATAATGAAATATATTTTGCCACCACCGATAAAAAAATATTAAGTTATCTTCAAAGCCAATCAGCAATTCCATTGTGTAGCAAACATTCCTTATAATTATAGAGAATTCTTATAGTAAACAAATGTCACAAACACATCTCTTATATTAAAACAAAAGACACAAATAAAGGAAATAACTTCTTTATTAAAAGACCAACCAAGCATCATCGGCATACCTCACAAAAATATATACAATGTTAAAGATGGCTCGATAGGAGGTGTAAGATCTATCTGATATCACACAAAGACAAAAACAAACTCATTGATGGGTAAACGGACCAGAATTCAGGAGCTGTGCTATATCTGATAATATTCAAGTTACTGCTCTGATCTCATTCAACGAAACCATGATACGGGGTCGTGTGTGTCACCCAAAATATGAGCTGAAGTGTCGCGTTGCTTAGGTTTAACAATGATATTTCATGTATTTTGTTTGTTCCAAATTGTCATGACATATTTAAGTTGGAATAGAAATACTCTGATTTTTATCAAAATTATATGAAGCACATCTTTAATTATACTTACTGAAGCTATAGATCAATACAAAAAGATCGATTAGATTGATTTGTTTGTTAGGAATTATACATCAGATATAGGATCCGTCACTGATCGTGTAACTTGAGTGATGGTAGCAATATAAAACTTAGAGGTAGATGTCTTATTGCCAAAATAAATGTATCAATTAAAATGATCATTGTCCCCGTCACGATAAGACCTGACGATGATGTTTTTCGATGCAAGATAAAACCCGCTGAAGTGCGTATGGTTCGATATAAAATTATCAGCCCTTCTTGGAGAGATTAGGGATCTTATCGGCTTGGTCCCAATCATCAAGGATTAAAGTGTGATTTTGAGCTTAGTAACAATGCCTCTCTTTACCAAAATTACCCAAATGCTGTGAATTGAACAACGGCATTATCTACTGAATATCCCTTGTCACTTTCTTTCATAGGATAATAGATCCTGTGTAATTATTAAGTATCATGTTCTGTACTGAATATGGAAAAATATAAATCATATGTAAGAAATATAAATTGTTTGCAGGTTAATTTTACAACAGAAAGAATTATTAAAACTCAAACTAACTTCAAAATTATTTTGATTTGGCTAATAAATAAAATTTCTCATAATTTTAGACACTTGAATTACCGGACCGAAATTTTCAGTAAAAAGCTAGTAATAGGATACCATTGTACATCAAATATTAGATGAAAAATTTATACACCGTTTTTCTTTCGACAACAATGGCGCATTTAAAAAATAAAATATCTTTTTTCTGCAGAGAAAATTTAATAAAATAGATTTGTAATAGGTAGTGATATCGGGCACTTTGGGCGTGAATGTTGTAGTTTTGCCTAAAACACTTTGTTTGAAAATCTCTGTGGGAATATACAAATTTGAGGATACAAATTTCGTTTGAGCCTTTGTTAATCTTAAACCAATATTTTCATTTAACACAATTGCGCATTGTATATTACACATTCGAATGCACCTAACACGCTATGATATAGATCATATTTCTACATTTACAATATTGAGCAGAAAAGGCATATAAGTTTTAATTTCCAAAATTTCACAAACGGCCAATGTCAGTTTCTGTTTTCGTATTATATATGATTTCACTCTCTGTGTGCGGTTTCAGTCATACATCGATCATATTAAGTCCTTCAAAACTTTAGATGACATTCGTCCTCCTCAAACAATTAAGCAAAATTTTATTTCGCCTACGGAGAATTCGACTCTGCGTCAGCAGGTATGGCGCCATTTGCTCCAGTTGGGTGGGTCAAGTTGCTAAAGGGGGAATAGAAGCTTTACCCTGTCTTTCCTTATCAGTATTTTATTTGGCAGAAATGCGTGGTTGATCACTAGTGAGAGATACATTTAAAATCAGTGCCATTAGGCATTATATCCAATTTATTTGTTTATATAGTGAATAAGTAAAGTGACTTATCCTGCAGCTTGGTTTATAAATATTAACAAGAAATTGTTTCCTTAAACAATAAACAACATGAAAACAAATAACAATTTTCAAGCCATCCATTAGGAAAATAGACGTTGATCCTAGGCCAAAGAGTGTAAATAACTTAGCTAAAAATAAAATGAAGAAAAAATTTGATTGGAACTTGATTTTGTACTTTTCAGTCTGCTGCTAGGCGAGCGGGAACTAGCTGTGCCAACTGTGGAACGTCAACTACAACATTATGGAGACGAAATCAAAATGGTGACCCAGTCTGCAATGCTTGCGGCCTTTACTACAAACTTCACAATGTAAGTTTAAAAATTTGTTTTACATATTTTTATTTTTTAAAATGACATTTTAAAATGACAATGGCCATGCATGTTTTAAAATGACCGATGGCAAAATTAAGACATTTGGCATGTTTTACATAATAAAGCTGTTATACAAACGAAATTCCATTAGAATACCTACGGACAAAAATTTGATGATTTTATCAGCATTGAGTTTTTATTACTAGATGACAAGACCGCTATCTGGTCATCTGTGATTATCAGAAATCAGGATCTCTGGTCAGTGTCTCTACTCTTTGTCGGTTGGTGTGACCATACAAGTTTTTTGCTGTAATTATGCGTGACTCATTCAATTTCAATTGAACAATCTTTTAATTGCATAATTGCTTTCAAAATATTTTGACTTTTTACAACTTAATAAAACCGGTCTAGATATTCTTCCTTAATATTAACAAACATCAAAGAATTTAATCATTTTAACTTTAAAATGTAATTTTTACACTTTTTGATTTGATAAATGAAACTTTTAGTCGAGGTACAAATTAATATTTTTTATATAAAATTTAAATTCAAGGAAAGCTGTAAATAGCCAGTGTAGCTACAATATTTTTGTGATCTCATCATTCAACAATCAGAAAACTTAAAGCTGTAGCGTGTCTAGTTTTATATAGATTTCCTAATGCATATAGGAATAATTTTCTTGTCAAATTGTTACAATACAGGAGCCAATTTATTCCATTTAACTATAATAGTATATTGGTTTTTGTAAGCGATTATGTCTGGGGAAAGAGTAGAAAAATTTTCCAGTTAAATTAACCTCTAAAAATTTTTATTGATCAAGCGGCCTCGATTTCATGGTCAACAATTAATATTTTTCATAAAGTTTGTCATTTATGTGACTCAGTTTACTGTTATTTTTTCATATTGACTATCAGGGTTTGTCTGACATAACTCTATGCTGTTTTACAACAGTAGTTAAAGTTTCTTTTCATTAAATTGGGCATAAATCATTTTAAAATGTCTTGTTAATTTGTGAAAAAAATCACCATAAAACATGGATTTTTGTGCACTTTTACTAGCAAAAGAAAATTATTATGATGCACAAATCTGAATATAAGGTTTTATACACGTGTTTCAGTTAGGATTAGAAAGCACGAACATTTCTAAATTATTTTAAATAATTTTTAAGATAAAAGACACGCACCTAATTTCTTTTCTACATATATTTAAATCCAAAAAAAACGATGATTAATTGAATAACGTTACGGACTTAATATATATAGTATTTATTAAAATTGGTTACAATATGTTCACATCAAAGAGAAAAGTGTATAGTAAGGATAGATTGGGTTTCAGACTTAGCGGAGACAACATCAAGACTGACTACGGGTGATTAAATTTCACCCAATTACTCTTCATTGCAACTCGCTTTCCGTTTAACCTTGTTCAGTCGTTTTAAACCTCCACCACTGAAGAGTTGTGGTCTAAAGCATGCTTGATTAAGCATGGTTTGTATTTATTTTTGACATAATTATACTATAATACTAGTAGAAAGGGTATTGACTTGCTTTAATTTTTAGAATAGTACCCGTGAAGTTGAGTTAACGCCTCCTCATTTTTATAAATAGATATATTCTATTGAATTACAAATCTATACACTGAACATTAGAAGCGATGTGATTTCATTGGCGACATCTTATAAAAAGCCTTTTATTGTTGTCAGACTCCTGTTATTGACAAAAAGACAATTTTGAATTGTTTTATTTGCTGTAATTTCATTACAATACGATAATTTCTGATTGTCACATTTAATTAATTGAAAAATGAAACCTGCAAATTTTCTGTGTCGGAAGAAGGACTAAATACTCGATAATTGCAAAATTTCGTCCATTTAAGTTCGGCTCGGTCGATTTGATTTAGATCAGATCTGTTAGCTCCGTGCTGTGGTAATGACACAATCTTCGCAGATGGTCCACTACAAATGTGCCACAGTACTAGGAGTCTGAAATAGGGATTTATGATTAAACATAGAATAAATAAATAAATGAAGATTGACCACTTTAAATGATTTTCTCCATTAGTATAACAGTCAGGGCATAACAGTAATGAAACTGGAACAATTATATTAAAACTTTGTATGTAATCAGTTCCAATGACTTGGAGGAATCTCTGATGTAATCACGATAATGGGTTATCTATAACTGTTTGCCCAAAAGAAGCACGGAGACTAGATTTCTGTAACTAACAGCAACGCGGAAGTCCCTTGGTTATTGCAATTTTACCTGAAAATGACCAACTAAATATTGAAATGTTCAAGTAAATACAGTGTCCCCTAATAACACATTATCACATATTAACTCTCTGTGGGACCATCGTCATGGCGGTGTTCACGTCAATTTTATTCTGACCACACGTTTGACTGACAGGTAATTCAAAGGATGAATACTTAAGATAATTAAACGAAAAGTTACTGACAGGTCGAATTTGTGTCTGTTGTAAGCCTTTAGAACATCATTATAACGTGCTTCTGGTTGGGTGACTTTGCAGTTTTACCTAGCGCCAATCGACCGGAAAACATTGAAAGCTACAATCAATTATTATCTGACTCTCTGGGACGACATTTCCAAATAGAAAACATTTTTGTAATTTATGGTTACGTAAACGTCTACATGTAAATTACATATATCATTAACTGAGGAAATTTATTGTATATTTATTTATAATGCATCGTAGAAGTCGTTGCTGTACATACTGGTAGGAGTTAATGTTTGGAATGTGCTATGAGAAATGAATTGCTAACTATCTATTGTCAGACAATAAACTTCAAAAATAATATGTCTCGTATCCCAATTACTTCGCCATATCTAAGAGTAGTATATTGAAGATAATTGGAGGAAATTCCTACAGCTGTCAGATTTTTATGAAATGCTAAAATAACTTATTATTCCATGTCTTTTCAGGTTAGCAGACCGCTGACGATGAAGAAAGATGGCATTCAAACCCGTAACCGTAAAATGTCTACCAAAAGCAAAAAGAACAAGAAGGGCATGATGATGTCAGACTTTTTAAAACCATTAGAAAAGTCATTCGGTGGTTTCCCACCCATGAATGGAATGCACGCCCCAATGCCAACATACATGGGTGGGGCCTACTCGTTAGGTGGTTCTTCAATGGGATCAGGACACATGCAAGGAGCGACAGGACTCGGATATGGCGGTGTTTCCGGTGGTTTTAACAATTTCACACCATCAAGTTACGGATCATCTTTCTCAAGCATCCCCAACATTTCATCATCAGGATTTTCATCAGGACTCAATCTGTCAACGTCGTCGATGGTTGGTGCCATGGCATAAAAATAATACAAAATGAGTGTTGTTTACGTGGTTTGAAGTCCGCATGTCCGCGTTGACATGAAAAGTGCGTTCAAATGGTGCTTCTGGTATAGATGAACTGGCATTTTCCCATGAAGGAAGGCAATATTTGCCTACATCTTTCACAAGGAAAATGAGTCTATGTTGTCGGTTGTAACCGAATAAATGGATGATGGCTGCTACCACGACAATTTTACATCATCGGCTTCCCAGGAACAAAACGAACGCTGACCTTTAAACGCCACTAGACTGCATCCGAGTCAGTGAAGGTGTTCATTTGCATGTTAAGATATCATAACCGAAAAAGAACATTTGTCACGTAAATTAAAATGTGACTAATATAATATTTGTCACGGAGACGGACAATATATTGCCGCCTTATTCCGGGTATCACTTACCCACTCTACGCAATAATACATGATTTGTGAAAGCTGAGAGTTGCGAAGCGTAACCTAGAGGAAAGCTGTTCAGTCGGAATGACCTAGGGTTACTGAAGACATATATGTTATCCAGCTCGCGTATCACATCTGAATTCATTTAATTTACTGACTGTGCTGTAGGGCCTTTAAACTTCAAAAGAAATATGACCATGAGAAGATATCCAATGGTACCGGTTAGCCGTCTAGAGCGTGAGACTGACTTTAACATAAAATTGTTTGTTTGTTTGCTCAAAGTAACTTAACATAAATTGTTTTATCACATTGTTAAATGTGTAAATATTAATTTATTATTGACTGAGAGTAATACCATGACATTGTTATTTTAATGAGAAAACCATGTTAAATCTAGTCCCAAAAACTTATGGAAACATATTTGATGTTCATAATAATATTGTTTGAAATGTAAACCGGTTTTCCATGAGTGCTATACCATTATTTATCTTTTTTCACGATATCCGGTGTGTTCCGGATGAAGAGCATCACGCATGCTCGTCACGGATCTACAGAAATCCATAATGTAGTGAGTTAGGTTTTTGTCTTCGGACAACATTCCAGTGTAATTGTGTTTCAGAGTGCTCTTTAACTAGATGCAGTGTTATTAATAGAAATTGTACAGATTTTTCATCTTGTTATTTTGCCGTTCATGCTGTGTACAGAGATATATTGTATTGAAAATTTTTCAATGAAAAATTAAACTTGTCTCAAAATCATATATGTTGTATTTTTATTATTAAAAGAGAACTAACGAAAATTCATTCAACATCCTAAATAGATTTCACAGGTTAATATGGGGTTAAATGACACCAGGAACAAAGCACTGGGGTTAAAGGACACCAGGAACAAAGCACATGATCACATAAATCAAAGTCAAGAGACGAGGAAAAAACGAGAATACCATGAAACACTACACACCCTCAAAACACACGAACACTACAAACACAGCATTCAAAACTAAAGCACTAAGAGTGTGAACACTAACAAACAGAGTGACACCAGGTGCTTCGGAAGGATAAGCATTCCTGTCCTGTATACAGCATCCGTCATAGGGTCAGTGAGGTATATAGTTTTGAAGGCAGATTGGTTAATGTCATTTTCTAAATGTCAAATAAACCAACAATTCAAAAAATTCAAGGTAAACTTAAGACCTGAAATATAGCACTCAGAACTGTTATGAGGTGATGATGTCTGTGTTTGGACATCTTTGTGTTAGCTGATATATAATATTAAAAGACCCCTCATACTATTGAGCAATATTCGTTCACGGAACACAGCAGTACTGTAAATTGACCCTCGTCAAAAAGAACCTTGAATGTAGAATGCAAATATCACACCTTTATGGTAGGGATATCCAACCCCAAAAAGTTATATTCTGAAATATTCCATTGTTGTATATTCTTCACATTCAACATGCGTCATGGCTTTTAGCAATCTTCAATTCGCATCTGACTAAAACAAAACTATTTCTACAAATGCCATTAAGCATACTAACAATTTTAACATGAAAAAACTGAAGAAAACAATAAATAATTAAATAACACAGAGATGAGAAGAAAATGGATAAAAATCGAACAGCAACAATACAATCGTCTGAGTAATGTGTGTGCATGATAAATTAACAATGATATTGTATGGCTAATTTGTAATCTCCAATCATATCAAATGGTTAACTTGCAGAACATTTGAAAATTTACCTTGTATCAAGAAATAATACAACAACAAAATGCAAAAAAAAGAACAAAATTTTTATGGTTCTACATATTTTGTATCCAACAACAAAAGTAATAAAATGTCAGATCACATTTTTGTGGATATGAATAAATATAAACTTTGCTAAGATAACATGATTTTTGTACAAAAATCAATCTTTATTTTTATAAACTCATTCATTGCTGCTCTTCATCTTGGAGAGAAAAGGCCACTTCATCATATCATTACCCTAAGCATTTTACATTCAAGTTTTTACCTAAAATTCAATACACAATTTTACATTTTGTATTTATGGAAGTTCAATAATGTTAATTCAGAAACGATCTGTATGTTAATTACAAGTCTGTTACATGGATTAATTTTAACATTGTCATTATATATGAAGTCATTAAATACCACTAAAACTCCTTCAAAAATCACATATATGAAAGATGGGGGACATCTGTTGGGTGATTTGTAGGTTCTGGAGACAGGTTGCTGAAGTAATGTTTGTTTTTATAATAAAACAACCTTGAAGCTCCTTGTAATTTGACGAATACACAATTCAACAGCTGGATCGCACGTCAACATCATCATTTATTTCAAATTCTTCGATGGAATTTGATCCACTAGTTGTATATCAATTATGTAAGTTTTTATTCTTTATTTAAAAATCAATATCCTATAAAACGTCAGTGTGGTCGTTACCATTACACTCACTGACAAACATTTTTTTTGGATAAAACCTGAATATAAAATCAATATACTGAAAATGTTTAGTAAACTACATACATGTACATTTCATCAAACCCCACACAAGACAATTAGTGAAAGAACACTGCCTGGTATTTTCCAAAATTCAGCTAAGACTCTAAAAAGCCTTTATGTCTTTGAAATTTGCATTTCCCCCTTTTTTGAAAACAAATCAATTTTCTGTCCAAAATGGAGGCTATTTAGTTTTTCTTCTTTGATGTTTCAAAGAGATTTTTAAAGTCACAATGTTTAATCTGTGTACCACCCCCTTCCAAAATTTGAAAGTGACAAAACCAAATGGGAAATTCCTGTATTGAAAACTGAATTGATACCATAATGGTAATGCCATTTTCTTTGAATATTCAGCAAATTTTTGGCGAATCAAAGTCTTAGGAAAGTCAAACGGATGACCAATGTCCAAATAACAAGTATGTTAAGTATCTTATATTTTCTGAATCGC
>MJUU01002466.1:280714-298130 GCA_002080025.1 Modiolus philippinarum
AAAAAAAAAAAAAAAAAAAAATTGGAAAAGTGAAAATTGCAGAATATATATCCAACGTGAAAAACAATAAGTGTCATGTTCATGCTTGAGAACAATATTCTAAATAATTTTTTTTTGTCCTGGTCTTGTATATTATCCTGTCTAAACAGAAAAAAAGATGATAAAATATATTACTTTGTAGTTTTAGCATAATGTTAGGATTTTAATTTTCTGTTTGGAAATTTTCCCTTTTCCTGAAACAGATTTAAAGGTATGAGCTCATTGTTCTCATGGTGACTTCAATATGGAAACAACAATAAAAGCGTTATTGCATTGCTTGGTTTTACCATGTATTTGTTGAGACTTTGTCTCAGGTGCATTTCGTCCATATCCCTTCATTGCTTATTTTAGACCGCATTTTGGACTAACGAGTATCTCCCTCATGCAAAGCTCTGTCTTTAGCTGATTTTGGCTTTACATTTAGATCATATTGGCTAATTGTTCTTTATCAGTTTATGAACATCTTTGGGTTTATGGTCTTCCAAACTTTTAGATTTTATCTGTACTGAAGAGACATAAGTTCTCGAAATGCGCATTTGCAGAAAATAAATTGACAGTTATTTCGGCATGGAGTTACAATGTATTTGTCTTTTCTGCACTGTGGAATCCGTGAAAAGGTTTCCCGTGCGACGGGTGTATGCTCTTTATACATTTCAGTTATGTTGTACTTGTTCTTGAGATAATTTCTCATATGAATGCACTATCATACATTCAATGTTTGGCATTTTATTTTTTTGTAAATTTTCAAATTAATATTCCGACCACCTGTTTATTATGCCCACATCTCATAATTTTTTATGCCAAGTTCTCTTACTATTGACTCGATGAGTACCCAGTTGTTGTTAGATGTTGTTATTGTCTCCTATTAGTCTATATGTTGACAGCGATTGTAAAAACAAGCAATGAATTCCGCTCAAACCGTCTTGAACTTGCAATGAGGTATGGGCAAAGCTAATTGTTGTCTCATGTGACTTCAAGATGAAGAACAATAATAAAGGTGATGTTCCATTGCTTGATTTTAGCATGTATTTGTAGAGACTTTGTCTCATGTGCATTTACTCAATTTCCCTTCATTGCTTATATCTTGACTTTATCATATTTCACTCTTTGAAACACGTGTACAGGATAACGAGAGTTACTGTTTTTATGCAACTTGGCTATATTTGTATTTTAAAATAAACAATTAATAGTATATTGAGTAAATGTACATGAGACAAAGTCTCTACAAATACATGGTAGAACTAAGCGCTTTCATTGTTGTTCTTCGTCTTTTTTTCAAGCATTAATATGATGTCTCAACACAAATAACTAAATACCGAAGTTACTGTGAATTTAACTTCTACAAATGCGCATTTTGACAACTTATGTCTATTCAGTGCAGATAAAATCTAAACGTTTTGAAGATCATAAACTCAAAGATATGTAAAAACTGATAGAGAACAAAAAACCAATAGGATCTAAAAGTAAAGCCAAAATCAGTTAAGGACAGAGCTTTGCATGAGGGAGATACTCCTTAGTTTCAACAAAATTTACAAAAATTAGATATTGTAAGGTTCCAAATAGAAGCGGCTTTCGGGTCAGCACCGAAGTACTGACTACTGGGCTGGTGAATACCCTCGGGGACTAACAGTCCACCAGTAGTGGCATCGACCCAGTGGTAACAAATAACTAAATACCGAAGTTACTGTGAATTTGATTTCTGCATATGCGCATTTCGACAACTTATGTCTCTTCAGTGCAGATAAAATCTAAACGTTTGGAAGACCATAAACTCAAAGATATGTAAAAACTGATAGAGAACAAAAAACCAATAGGATCTAAATAATTGAATCAATATGAACAGTGCATACTGATATTCAAATTCCAGAACAGATCTGATAGGGACCGACCAGTTAACTTGAAAAAAAAGCTGGTTTTATGTGAGAAAATATTTTGGCTGCAAAAATGATGAAAAAATATTCTCAAAATAATGCTAATTTTGCAAAAAAAAAAAAAAAATCATGTTGATACAAGTTAAAAACAAAATAAATGTTCAGAAAAAAATTGTCATAACCTCCCGGTCAAGTTAAATGCTCGGTCCCTTATATGTTCTCTATTAGTTTTTATAAATCTTTTGATTTCTTGCCTTCATAGTTTGGATCTGATCTGCACAGAAGTTGTCGAAATGGCCATCCAGAACCTACATTTACAGTAACTCTGGTATTTGGTTATTTATTAGATCTGGCTATCCGCATGCAGAACCTACATTAACAGTAACTCTGGTATTTGGTTATTTAGTAGATCTTTTTTTTATTGAATTTTTATTAGCTTGGTACATCTTGGTAAAGGCCTTCCAAATATTTGGAATCGAACGGCCCTGAAGAGACATAAGTCATGTCTATCTTCAGAATTGTAACTCCGTTATTACTTTATTTATATTACAGAGAAATAAGATGGGTTTTTTAAATAGATGCTTCAGCATGGTCTACATCTTCTGCTGGAATGTTGAAAGTCAAAATCGACAGTAGAAATTAGGAACAAGTCAAATCTGATAGCTAAGATAAAACAATTCAATGCTAAATCTAGCCTAATGTAAAAAAAAATCACTGTCGTCAGTCTCAATGTTCAAAGACTCTTTTCATTTGTCTTTTGTCTTGTTAGTGTTTTTCCTGTGTGGTTCCCCGTCAGACTGTAGCATGTGATTGTAATTTTCAGCAATTGTAGATGTTTTATGTTATCCCCTTTTTACATCTTACATTATGATGGTCCACCAACTCGTAATGGCGACCATACAATTTAAATATTGCTAATTTTAAGTGTTCTCCCTCATATCCACGAAGGAGTAGTTTATTGGTTTGTAATGAACATCTCTTCGTGAAGTCGTCGTATTTGGAGGATGATGTAGGGTGAGACGAAACACTAGAAATCACAACCTTTCGCTGACTTGGAACCTCTAAATCTTGCACCACTAAGTTTGGTATTTGTCACAGGGACAGATGACACAAATAGTCTGGAGAGAGTATCAGAGTACAGTTAAAAAAAAAAACATGTATATACTTTTAAACATTAGAAAATAAGTTTTGATTTTGATTTGATTCTGACAATATATCAACCAGTATGTTCGTGAGCCGAGTGAAATATTCTTAAATTCGGGACAAAATACATTAAAAACATGTCTTGTATAGACTCAGTATCATGAATAAAACAAACATGTATAGGAAAGGGAAAATTTACAAATAGAAAAGTAAAATCACAACATTTGTGCTAAAACTTTTGTTATCCATATATTTTGTTCACATTGGATAATACATAGGACAAAATAGTTATTTAGAATGGTTTTCCCCAGCATGATTGTTTTTGCACGGTGTATGCGGTTACCACATTATTTTCCACAATTTTCAATATTTCAAAATAAATTATACTTGAGATTCGAAAAAATAAAGATATTTACAAAAAATTGAGACATTGTATATTCTTTTGACTACATATATACTTTTGATTCACCACAAAATTTGCTAAATTGTCAAAGAAAAGGACATTCACATCAGGGTATACAAGAATTTCCATTGTTGTCTTGGCCATTTTGAAACTTTGGAAGGATATGGTACAGTAATCCATTTTTTTGCGTTACAATATGTTTGACACATCAAGACAACAAAGACTACATAGCATCAATTTTGGACTAAATTTTGATTTGTTTTCAAAGAAGGACAAAATGCAAATTTCATAATTTTGTGCTTTTTAGAGAAGGCATGATAAGTTGGATGACCGAATACTTCAGGCTTTTTTCAAAGAGTCTACCCTGATAAGATACCGTTAACTATAGAGTGAGAGTTGGTGAGATTAAGGTATTAAACATGATTCCTTTGTAATAGAAATGAAATATATAGGCCTTAACATTTTTGTTCAGTATTTCAATTGTATGATCAAAAACTGTGTTTCTGCTTTTTACCGGCGAGTTCATGGTTTGTAAGTGTCTTTTACTTGTTATTGAAAAAAATACTTAAAGCCAAAAGGACACTGTATACGATTTTTTTTATATTTAGACTTCCAATGAACAATACCGGAAATCATTTTTTGAAGTCTATAGTTGTAAGATGACATTGAAAGTTCCTTCAAGTTGTCAGTTTAATATTAATTATG
The DNA here is from genome assembly GCA_002080025.1 of Modiolus philippinarum. Classification (NCBI taxonomy): domain Eukaryota; kingdom Metazoa; phylum Mollusca; class Bivalvia; order Mytilida; family Modiolidae; genus Modiolus; species Modiolus philippinarum. The sequence goes on from MJUU01002466.1 coordinate 284,876, forward strand.
CGTAAGGCTGTAATTTCTAGTGTTTTGTCTATTCCTATATCATCCTCCCAGATACGAAGACTTCGGATAGTGATGTTTATTACAAACCAGTTAACTACCCCTTTAGGGATATGAGATAGAAAACTTAAAATTGGCACTCATTAAATTCTATGGTCGTCATTACGAGTTGGTTGACTATTATAACGCAACAGTCTGACAACTTGTGACTGACGTTTCTACATTAGACTAAATCAAACTGAAAGCAAATCAAATTTCTGTTCTCAAACAGATTATAAAGTTACAATGTTTAATCTGAATACCATGTACATCCAAATTTGAAAATGACCAGACCAAAGGTGGAAATTCGTAATTGTTTTGAGAAAATGTTAAAACCATTTTCTTTTATGAAAATGTCAAGTGACAATTTTTGGTTAATATCTGAATTTTTCGAATATCAGAAATGATAAATTTTTGAAAATTGAAAATTGCAGAAAATATTAATTAAGGTTAATGCATACATTGCCCAAATTTCTTTTCAAATACGTAAGTGGCTATGCTTGTGCTACGAAAAATAAAACATACAAATTCATTTTCTCTCATGATCCCTTCTTTTGTTCATTTAGCGTGGAGTTTGTCTCTCGTGCAGTGTGGAGTCGGTAAAAGATTCACCGTGCTTGGGGTGTACTTGTTAATGTGAGAATTTCTCATATGAATGCACTTTCATATTTCAACATTTTTCTGATCATCTATATATACTGCGCACGTCTTCCGATTTTACTTGCCAAGTTTTCTTACAATCGTTTATATGTTGTATTGTCTATTGGTCCCTTTGTCGGGTAACGGATGACAGTGTTTGTTAGAGGACTTTGCCCGATATGCTTGTTGACAACCCCGCACCCATGACAAAAGGATGTAAAACAGTAGATTCATGGATGTAGTGTAGTTCAAGTGAGTTCCGCTCAAACCGGTGTTAGGGCCGTCTTGAACTTACTATGAGGTACGAGTGTTTCGTCTTTGTTGAAGGCCTTATGATTACTTGAAGATGAAGAAAAAACATTACCATGTACTAGTATTTATATAGGGATTTTGTCCCATGTACATTTACTCCATATCCCTTTATTTGTTCATCCATTATTTTAAATAAATATGATCATTTTTCTAATGTGCATTTACTCAATATCCTTTCATTTGTAATTTGAGAATGGAATTTGTGTCAACCCATAAAAAGATTCCCTATGCGAGAGATGTATGCTCTTTATAGGTCTTTATATATTTCAGTTATGGTGTACTTGTTTTTTTCTCATATGAATGTACTATACTACCTTCAAAATTTGTCATTTTATAGTTTTTGCAATATTTCAATATATAGCAATGGATTCTGCTCCGGCGGATCTTAGGGATCATCTTGAACTTACTGTGGGTTATGAGCAAAGCTAATTGTTGAAAGCCTCATGGTGTCTAACATGCATGTGTAAAGTTTTTTTCTCAAATGCGTTTACTCTATATATACTTTCATTGTTATCACAGAGAAAAGGCAACAAACATTTACGGGTTTAATTAAAATGATGGGATCAGGTGCACATATAGAGTAAGCATAGCCTGCTTATAAAAGGACAGCCATCGCGTTAACCATGTAAAATCCTGTAGAGGAAGCAAAAATCTTAAGTTTTTTAACTTATGCCAAGTTTTCTTGCAATTGACTCGATGAGTGCCCGGTGGTTGTTTATATCCAATGTGAATGATAAACGTGATTATAACATATATCTCATTGTATTGCACAAAACGGAAGATTTCTTACAAAAATTTTGATTGTTAATTCGACCGTTTAAAATAGCATTATAACATTTGACAGTAACTCACAGAACATGGTAGGATACTCGAGCTTGTATTTAGCCCAGCAGCAATCAGCCCTTTGTATTTATAACTTGTGGTCAAAATTATTGACGACATAGTACATGTACATGTACCATTTTTGAGAAGCGGGGTAGATAAATAGAAGTTTTGGGTACTGACGGAGAACATTTATATGAAAACAGTTATAACAGTTTTTCGGTTTGCTTCAAAAATATAGAACGACAGTTTTGGTTTAGTTGGGACAAGCCATTGGGAAGTTTTATAATATATATTATGCCACTTTAACACAGTTTTCTTACTCTTCCAGTTACATATAGCATAATGAAGTAAAATCTTTACAGAAGTTGAGATTGGGTAAATCATGCTAAATATTGTGATAAAAACATAAAACATACCCAAAGAACATATTTCAGATTTATTTTCAAAATATATGAACACATTCACAAAGTTAACAAAAGGAATATACCAATCATTAAGATAGGATAATAAAAGTAATAAATCCGACTGAAGGAAACAATGACAAGGGTGTTCCAGCTAAGTTTGCAGTATCTGACGTTGTTAAAGCCAATTGATTTAGTGACGTTAAGGAAATTTCTGAAGTGTTTTCACATCCGACTATACAATGTATACTTGTCATGTACACGCGTTTTCCAAAACAATGAAACCTATATATGAACGTTATAACGGACAAAGAAAATTTTCTCGTTTTCGTTTCAAATTTATCATAAATTTCAAGAAATGCGTTGAATGACACAGTATGTATTGAGTAAAGACACGAAGGATTAAAAAAGTGAAAGCCGTACACATATATACTTACATTCCAAGGAAGGTACTAGACTTTGCAGAAAAAATGCCAAACACTTTTCCTTATACACTATGGAACGTACAAAACAGTACAAGTAATATGTTATATCCACTTTTGCACATTGCGTTTTGAAATGGATGTTTATCTTGTGATTCTTTTTTGCAGTTTGATTAATGGGGTTAGTAACAAAATTACCGAACAGAGTTGTCAAGAGCCAAAGTCCGTGAGACAAAAAGACGAATCAGGTAGAATCCACGGGAAAAATTGTCGACCGCAATGGTCCTGACTTGGAACAGACATTTCAAAAGAAATGATGGGCTAAACCGGTTTTATGGTGTTCCGACCCCCCCTTTTTTCCATTGCGGTAGTGACCGGAAACAACTCATATTAAGATTGGAGGATAACAACAGGGAAATGAATTTTAAGAAATTATGTTACATTTAAGTATTACTGTACGTTTATATATTAAGACTGGTTTTCTGTTGAAAATGTTTTAGCTTTGCCGGACAACGCATAATCAAAGCAAAATGTAACGTTCTTCGAAGGCTATATGTGCATTCCAAATCTAAACTATACGTCACGTCTAATATTGATTGGTTTCTGAAAGGAGTATCAATAATTAACGCCTGAACGACATAATATTGTTGTATAGCTGGCTGTGCTTACAAAATTCGAGATTTCTTTTAAGACGAATCCTAGACGTCGGTCTACTTTATCTGCAATGTTCTCAATGTGTCTATTCCTACACTGTAAAATATGTGTCTAGGCATTACACATTTTTCTATACACAATCCATGTATCACTTTTTAGACACGTCTAAATATAAGACTTGTCTTACAGCTAGACATGTATAGAGAAGTGTCTTAACCTTAGACATGTGTATTAAATTTGTGCTTAGGTATTAAACATGTCTTACTTTTTACATGTCTTGAATCAAGACATGTACTTCATTTCTTGATATAAAAAACTAAAAAAAAAAATATGAAAATGTATGACAATTTTGGGCAGTGAGAAATCAATTTGGAAATAAGCTGGATTAAAAAATTAGGAATTTGGAATTCCTGATAATTTTGTCCAATCCAAACAATTTCCCAGTGGATTTCTCATTGCCCAAAATTGTAATACATTTTTTCTGTGTTTTTCCTTTTTGGCAACCAGTGGTGGTTTCCTGAAAAATGAAAATCCCATGGTAGTATATAAATCCTGATGCAGCTGCAATTTGATCATCTACGAGTGGATATGAACATCTCGAAACAGCTGAAATTTGCATTTCTTTGCCATTAAAATATAGTACAATTGATAAGTGCAAAGATTATAAGATAAAGAGTATACTGTGAACAACCAAAGTTTTAGATAAAATATTCTGTAAAAATTAAAAAGAAAGGAAACACCTTTTAACAGGATAAATGCCAAGGAAACAGCATCCCATCTTCAAGTAAAAATAATCAAAACCAAATAATATCTCTGTTTTGTGGAACTGAAATTGCACTTACCATAAACAGGCACACAGTAATCTACACACGTAAGCATAATCAGATAGAGGGATACTAACATAACTAAAATATGTTCATGTATAAGTTTTATTATACAAACATTTACAGGATCTTGTATGATGCAGATTCAATGAAAAATATGAATTATGATACATTTTCTATGCAGGAATTAAAAGCAGTTTTTGCAGGTTTCATGAAAAAACAGTCACCGTATTTTTGCATGACATTTAACTCTTACATATTTAAATGTCTTCCTTGCAATTTGGATAGAACAAATTATTTCATAAAACTGTCCATACATTCAAGTAAATATCTAGTTTCTTGTGAATTTGAAGTAATTTCAGATCATAGTATACTTATTCTCTTTGTCCATTAATATAATGCTCAAGGAATCACAATAGCTGGTAATGTTTTGGACGGAACAATAGCTGGTAATGTTTTGGACGGAACAATAGCTGATAATGTTTTGGACGGAACAAGTCCCATATACAGTAGAAGAGTAGATAACCCATTGTCATTGTCACATGTGACAGAATTTCCAATTTTTATCTTTATCCCTTCTCAAATAATGAATCACTTCGAAATCAGCCAACATCCTCCTTCGGAATAACAATCCTAGGTGCATCATTTTGTCCCGGGCATTTTGTCTTGGACACTAAGTATGAGGTATCTTGCCTAAAAAATACAAATGAAAATTCATTACTGAACATCTTACCATACCTCCCTTTTTTACAACGAACCTTCTAGCCACACTGTTAATGAATTATTGCACACAAAAAACATTCATGCCGATTATTAAAAAAACAAAACAAAACAAAACAAAAGCAAAACAAAAAAGCAATAAATATTGATATCATCGTTGACATTACAGAAAAAAAGTGCGAAGGATGTTTATGGATGAGTAAATGCACAATGATTATTTCTCTCACGTCGCACAGATCATGTAGACCGCTGGTTGCATCCTTTGGCTGGATTGACAGGATTTTTGAATGCCATAGCTACAGAAAATACGTAAAAGAAACATTATTACTCCATAAAGTCTTACCTTGAAAGACAACATCAGTTTCGTGTGTATTTTCAATGTTCAATCCAGTCTTTCTATTCAAATCTTGACGTAGACAATGGTGTAAGTTGATACCCACGCTATTGAACGCGCGAGCCTCGCTTTGGTAATTTTGTGTCTTCTAACTATACATGTCTTATATGATGACATGTCTTAATCATCAAATGTTTTCATCTGAGACATGTCTATGCTGAAGGCGTCTCATATCTAGACATGTCTTATCTAGTGACATGTCTAAAGACAAAGCGTTTCGGGATAAAACATGTCTAGGGCAAAACATGCTCTTAAACATGTCTTCCACTTAGACACATTTTCTACAGTGTAGAGAAGTTGATTGAGATGGTTAGTCCTAGGTATTTAGCATGTTCCACTGATTTCAAATTATGTCCAAGTAGTGAGTACTGATAAACAATGAACGGATTTGTGGACAAAGTCTCTACAAATACATGGCAAGACCAAGCAATGGAACAACGATTTTTTTGTTGTGTCTATATCTTAAAGTCACCATGAGGCCTTCAAAAATGATCACTGCGCATACCTTATAGTAAGTTGAAGACTGTCCGTAGCACCGGTTTGAGGGGGAATCCATTGCTAATTGTCGAAAAATGCTACATGTATCTTATCGTTTGTTCGTGGATATGGAATTGGGAACAAACATGAAAAAATGAGCAACGTGTTATTACAATAGCTGTCATCCGTTGCTCAATAAAGAGGACAACAACAACATATTAACAACCTAAGGGCACTCACGGAGTCAATTGCAAGAAAACCTGTCGTGATAAAATCATGATATTTGAGCACTATAAACAGGCAGTACGAATAACATTTTGGAAATACAAAATTTTTAAAAGTTGAAAGTATGATAGTGTATCCATATGAGGAATATTCTCAAGAACAAGTACACCATAACTGAAATCAATGGAGAGCATATATCTTTTGCACTGGGAATCTTTTTTCGTACCCCACATTGCAGGAGTGACATATTCCAGTGTTAAATAAACAATTATATTTGATTTGCTCTTTATTTCTTGGCGATATTCTGATGGTGTTACATTTTGAAGGGTTGAACTCAATGAATCATATTTCTTCCACTGCTCTAAGACATTCAAGTCCTTCTGTGGTTGTTCTATATTCAGGGTGTTACGGATTTATCCACACAAAAGCTTGCATCAGCAGGACAGACATCTGATTGATGCGCATATGCAGAAACTAAATTCACAGTCATTTCAGTATTTCGGTGTATCAAGAAACATCATTTATGCATCTTAGGAAAATCAAGGATCCTACAACAGCCCTTCAGGTACACCAAAAAGTACGTAGTGCTTCTCAGATTAAGCACTTTCCAATACGACTCGTTGTCTTAGTATTCCGTTGAATAGGAATGACTTGATCCAGGCGTGTTTCCTATAATACCGTTATGTTGTAACTCATTCAGTACTTTTTTGTAAGAGTCTTAATCAAAAGCCCTCTTCGGTACCCATTAACCGGTTCAACCCTATCACTGGCTTTTGCTAGTGCCGGTACAAATCCGGCTGTCCGAGTTCCTATCGTTGTTTACGTTTGTCTTTTGTCTTATTTGTATTTTTCATGTGCTTTCCCCTGGCAAATTGTAGCATGTAATTGTAATTTTCAGCCATTGTAGATGTTTCCAGTTTATCCCGCTTTTTTCAAATCTAAGAGCATTTTGTTCCAAGAGGTGTTCCTGCCAATCTGATTTATGGCAATAATTTAAATAGTTTTCATCTACATAACCGTCGCTTCTTAAATCCATGGTAGTTGTTAAAACGGAATATGCGGTTGTGAAAATGCTGTTATCGAATACGTTTAATATATTCCAGGACCCTTTACTCTTCAGGAATACCTTATGATTTTCGGTTTCTCAGTGAAACTGAGGTTTAAAATGTCTTTCATGTCGTTACTAGTGTTTGCCATTTTAAGTGTTTTTTTCAGGCATTCATCTCTCCTTTTGCTGGTTTTTCTTGCTTTCCTAAGCGGAGCTCTTTGTTTTTGGTTTTTTTTCTAAAAAGTTGCCTTCCATGTTGGTGTGCATCCATGCATGTGTAAATTCTTAAAGTCATTTTAATTCCATTGTGTCATGTCCATGAGGCAGACTTTCAATTCCATCCATAAATATTTATATAAATAATCTTCAAAATCATTTTTTCCAATTGAATTCTTCAACAAAGGGCTTATTTTCATCACTGTAAGCTCCTTTTCCACAGCACAATTTTTTCTCCACCGGTCTTTGTCTTTGAGCTAAGCTAGTAGTTTCAATAATTACGATGTCAAAGTCATTGTTTCGTATTGATGGAATAGGTTTGAATCGCTAGATGCATGGACCTGGGGTCAGGGGTAATTACCAAGTCCAGTTTTTTGTCTTTTCTTGTTGGAAAGTAGACCATTTGCTCTAAATTATGTTTTATTCAATTGAGTTGAGTACTGATTTCAATTAATTGATAATTTGGTCAAATTGATATCCAGAATAGTAAAAGCCCAACGGATTATCAATATGTTTCTTTTTGTATTTTTTCCCCTCACAAAGTCGGAATGCTTTGATGGTACAGTTCAAATAGAGAGTCCTGCCAGTTGCATGGTATGTAATACGAAGTATTAGTAACTTTCTTGCAGCTGACAGTGATTTCTCCACTTATTAGTTCAATCTCTTTTGCTTGTTTTGGCAGTATGTTACTGAGGACTTTTTCAGCTATCGCCGTGACGACCAGTTGGTCTAAATCAAAGTCAAATCAAATTACTAATTCACTTGATCTTATAAGAATAATCTAACCATACTTCACAATTATGTCCTATACAGACGTACCTATACCACTGCATATCTCTTTCAAGCATCCATATAGTAGTAAAAACAAATGGAGTTAATACATATAGATAAATATTTGGTGACTATATCAATATGAACAAAAAAGAAAAAAAGTTCTTACTACAGAACTTGGTACTACCCTGAAGCAGCTCATAGATTGTTACTGTTATACAATCGCACTACATAAAAATTCCAACAACTGGTTAATTTCAACAGTTAGATATCATTTAAATGTAAAAACTGGTGAGTATTTTTGCCCATGAAAAATCGAAGGACCCATTTGATGAGCAATTTATATTGAACATACACAGTTTCAGTTAAGTGTACCACTAGACATTAGTGTATTGTTATTATATCTGCTCTAAACGATATACTAAAACAATCGATGAGTAGAACGGCATACATTGCATCCATAAATTTGTTCAAAGTCTTTTCAGCCAACCCGGTCGTATAACAAAAATAATTTGTAGGAAACAACAATTTGGCAATTTGCTATTTTTAAAATAGATGGGGGGATTTTAATTTTGAAACGGGAATCTCCATGATATATCATGATGCAATGTATTATCTTCAATGCCGCGATCAGATCTGGTAAAGAGACTGGTATGGAAATTGTTAAATTGTAGGCTTGTAAGTTATATACAAAACTGATACATAGGCGCCATACATACCACAGGATTTATAAGGGTGTCCAGTTTATGCAGTGTAAAGAACATTCCATATTCAATACACAAATCAAATCTAAAGTGACCGTAAAAAGTAGGGGCTTTATACATTACAGTTTTTTAACATTTTTTGAACAAAATGGATTCTTCTTGATGTATCAAAAGTGACCTTTATATTAATTGATGAGCAGCATGTATGCACAAGTATTATTTACTAATTGTATTCCTGGATTTATTTACTGCAATAGGTTCCTTTATCATATATATAATATCGGTTATGCTTTTGGACATTAAGTAGAATAAACATTGTGTCATGATGTTATGGTGTTTGATTTTATTTAGCAGATTTCTTCTTCCATTTTATTGTCCAATATCCTGTTTGAAGTTCTGACTTCTTTGACTACCTCTATCTAAAGTTCTCTGGACACCATAGATGTACATAAATAGAATCGTATAATGCGGTATTTGGTCAATAAAGTATATTCCATGGTATTTTGTAACATTTGATGACTGCATAACTGTAAGCATGATATAATTAACAATACATCATTATGCAATACACAGTCGAAGTGAGGGTGTCACTATTAACAAGTATCAGAAGGACATTGATCAGATTTCATTCTTTGGTATATATATATAATATCAGTAACAAAATACTTCAGTATTGATGTACAATAAATCTACTACATAATATATTATCTATATGCAACACATTTTTCATTTTTCTGTATTCAGATAACGATCATCCAAACATTAAGTCCACTCAAAACTGTTTTTGTATGTTGAAAATCATTTATCGTCATTTTACTATGATTAATGTACATATTGTTATTATTAATTAGCATGAATTATATCCAATTTTATCAATTTGAGTGACGAGAAAAATAACCTGCCTTGTATCTACTTGGTAAATGCCCTTACAAACAGATACATTGCTGGGTCTTCCAAATGCATAAAAAAACCCTTTCTTAGCTCCTAACTTCATTACTTACTGCAGTCAAAGATGGCCTAAAGATAGACCGAATTATCCGTCGTTTACAAAGCTATTTTTTCATCTTTTACTGATCTGACTTTTTATTTTTATTTTTTTATTTTTTATATTGCTTTGTGACGACAGAACGATCTCTTATTTAAAATCGTGAGACCGCTTCCAATTTGGATGCGATGGAATTTCGGCTGGGTATCGCCTGTGCGTGTATAAAAACACCTACCGGAAGATATCGGAACTATTTACCTTCAATTTTAACCAGTCAGATCAGTAAAAGATGAACATAGGATGATAAAAGACAGATATGATAAAGTATACTCAACAAGTGGAGTGAATCAGATGTGGATTCTCAAAAACTCAAAAGGCTTACTAGTATTAGAATATCTATCTTCAACTGACTCAACCATAGCAACAGTGTCAAAACATTTGATTTTTCTACTCTCTTTACTACTTCTCCACACGCTAAAGTGACTACTCCCGGTCTTTCTGTACTAAAAAGGGTGAAAGAAGATATTCATATTACGTGAAAGATGGGGCCTATTTTGTTAACCATCACACTGATTCACACAAAAAGTATACAGAAGAGGATGTCATCGCAATGCTAGAATTCTTGATTGATATCATATTTGTAGAATTTTGAGGACAAGTTTTCCAGCAGACAATATGGATACCTTTGGGGACTATTTGTCCGCCATTTTTAGCAGATTTGTTTCTTAATTTGTAAGAAACCAGGTTCATACAAGGGCTAGTTAAAAAAAAAACAATAAGCTAGCCAAGTCCTTTAATTATAGATGGTCCTCTTTCATTGAACAATCTTAGATTTAAGTATAACCATAATCTTATATACCCAAAAAGAACTCGAAATTAAAGAGACAACTGATATACCACAATCAGCATCACACCAGGACCTACACCTCTACATTATCAACTCTGGACGTCTGGAAACAAAACTTTACGACAAGCGTGATGATTTCGACTTTCCAATAGTAAACTTCCAGTTTTTGAGCAGTTATATTCCCAAATCTCCGGCTTTCAGAACTCATTTGCTATTGCCGTGAATGTAGTGAGTACAGCGATTTTGTCAACAGAGCGAAATACTGTCTCAAAAACTTATATATCAAGGGTATGATCAGTCACTGTTGCAATTGTCACTACAGAATTTTACGATGGTCACCACGATTTGACAGACCGTTACAATGTTTCTTTTCACAAATTAGAATATGTATCTTTTCGTAGATACAGAGTTTATTACCGGACTGACTAACACCGACTGTGACAAACCAGACTTTTCACACTGGCAGTGTGACGGGTGCCACGAGTGGAGCAGATCATGCTTACCCTTCTGGAGCACCTGATGATACTGGTTCACACTGCAAGTGCTTTAGTTATGTGGCGTTCTGGTTCAATTATGTTTTGTCTTTGTCATACTATCTCATTTCGTGTTGGATATGATTGCCGTGATTTTGGATTTATGATTTTAGAATCCCCCCTGCCATATTCTTACTTCGGTGTTCGTTTGCCGATTACACTTATACAAAAATTGTCAGTAATACAATGATAACAATATCGCTATCTAGAAAATTTCGAATGTTTGTGTCTTATTTATTTGATGATGTTAGGTATGGCTAAATTTGTCCGTATTATACAATTTAGCCCCGTATAAATATAATCTTGAAGCATAAAAGCGGGGGTACAAAAAGATGTAGAAACCGAGGTCGCCCTTCGTTATTATTATATACTAATTCTTCTGGACTATATGTTCCTGCTCTCGGGGTACGTTGGTTCTTGCCTTAATACTCGTTGAATATATACTTGTTACTGTGTCGACCCCTCGTCTTCATGCTGTTAGTTGTGGAATATGCTTGAGGATTATGGCATGTGACTGAAATTTTCACTGTAGGTGTTTCCTGTTTTTTTTCTTGCTTATTCGGTTTCTTGTCTTTGTAACGCAGGGTAAAATTTTAAAAAATTGTGGCAGGGCATTTTGGTTGTAATTCCGTTAGCAGAGGTTTATAGAAAATCATCATACTGGCGCATATGGATAATCGGCTTCCACTCTAAATAGAAAATTGACCTGTGTTGAATGGCATAAAGCAAACAATAAAGTGCATATGAAATATCAATAATTTCGCTGTGTGGTTTGCTACTCTTTAACACACATACTAGTAAGTATAAAATATTAACTGCACTGCTGAGAAAATCTCCATGTTGGCCCCTGCCTTCTATAAAATCCTAACTGTGAAATATTGTCTCCGTGTTGACTTCTTCTCTTCATAATGGGATCCTCACTATTGAAAATAGACCATATCCAAGTTCATGGTCTGCACTCCCTATTTTATACTTTTAGACTGATCCCGTGGTGGACAAAAACTGGTTCCCGATTCCTTGTTGTAATGAGCACTAAGGAAATTAGAAATATTCTATCGTGATTTTTTTCAAAAATGGAATTATTTTTGGGAAAATCAAAGTTGCCAACATGAGAAGCAACAGGAGTAAAACATTTTGGAACATTTCATTAGAGATATGGTCAAAGGAAATAAAATATTTCTGTCAGTGACAGGCAACTGATTTCATGGTTCTTAAGTAATAAAAGAAAATATTTTTATATCAGATGATTTTTAAGATTCAATAATCAGTACAAAATCACTTAAGATTAATTCAACTAGATCTGTTTGAATAAAACACCTACTTTGAAGTCTTGCATATTTGTGGTTGTCCACATCCAAGAAAAACAAATCTTACAAAGTGATAAATTGGGGAGTGCAAACCGGATCCTACCATGAACCTGGATATCACCTATTGTCTCCATCTTCATAAAACAATACTAACTGTGAAAAATGTCTCTGCGTGTTGGCTTCTTCTCTTCATAGCATAATGCTCACTGTGAAAACTTGTCTCTTTGTTGGCTTCCTCTCTTGATAGCGCCATTAGCGCAATCTTCACTGTGAAAACTTGTCTCGCAATCTTCACTGTGAAAACTTAAACTTGTCTCTTTGTTGGCTTCCTCTCTTCATCGCGCAATCATCACTGTGAAAACTTGTCTCTTTGTTGGCTTCCTCTCTTCATAGCGCAATCGTCACTGTGAAAACTTGTCTCTTTGTTGGCTTCCTCTCTTCATAGCGCAATCGTCACTGTGAAAACTTGTCTCTTTGTTGGCTTCTTCTCTTCATATCGCAATCGTCACTGTGAAAACTTGTCTCTTTGTTGGCTTCTTCTCTTCATCGCGCAATCGTCACTGTGAAAACTTGTCTCTTTGTTGACTTCCTCTCTTCATAGCGCAATCGTCACTGTGAAAACTTGTCTCTTTGTTGGCTTCCTCTCTTCATTGCGCAATCGTCACTGTGAAAACTTGTCTCTTTGTTGGCTTCTTCTCTTCATAGCGCAATCGTCACTGTGAAAACTTATGAAGAGAAGCGCAATCGTCACTGTGAAAACTTGTCTCTTTGTTGGCTTCCTCTCTTCATAGTGCAATCTTCAGTGTGAAAACTTGTCTCTTTGTTGGCTTCTTCTCTTCATAGCGCAATCGTCACTGTGAAAACTTGTCTCTTTGTTGGCTTCCTCTCTTCATAGCGCAATCGTCACTGTGAAAA
>MJUU01002466.1:298648-320258 GCA_002080025.1 Modiolus philippinarum
GTCTCTTTGTTGGCTTCCTCTCTTCATAGCGCAATCTTCACTGTGAGAACTTGTCTCTTTGTTGGCTTCTTCTCTTCATAGCGCAATCGTCACTGTGAAAACTTGTCTCTTTGTTGGCTTCCTCTCTTCATAGCGCAATCGTCACTGTGAAAACTTGTCTCTTTGTTGGCTTCTTCTCTTTATAGCGCAATCGTCACTGTGAAAACTTGTGTCTTTGTTGGCTTCCTCTCTTCATAGCGCAATCGTCACTGTGAAAACTTGTCCCTTTGTTGGCTTCCTCTCTTCATAGCGTAAATCGTCACTGTGAAACTTGTCTCTTTGTTGGCTTCCTCTCTTCATAGCGCAATCGTCACTGTGAAAACTTGTCTCTTTGTTGGCTTCCTCTCTTCATAGCGCAATCGTCACTGTGAAAACTTGTCTCTTTGTTGGCTTCCTCTCTTTATAGCGCAATCTTCACTGTGACAAATCTCTTTTGGCTTCTCCTCTTCATAAAACAAACTAAATCACTTGTCAAGTCTGATTTTTCGAGTGTCATTGGGTTGACCCTTTATGTCGATATTTTTATCCCTCGTTTGTCGCTCGAAGTCAAACATTGACGTAAAAGACTAACCTATGTTACAATCTCAATTAGGGGACGACCATTCGTGATTTTCAAGGGGGGACTGGGCAAATTTGTAAATAAATAATTTAATCCTGGTGCCAGTGAAAATGAATATTCTTATCCTACTTGCTATAAAAAGTAATTTTTGATTTTGATTTGAAGAATAACTTTTTTGTTTCAAATGAATGAAAAAATAATTTGATGTGACATTTATGAATTCGAGATTTTCATGAAAAATGATAAATAATTTCTCTGTGCAAAATCGCCCAAGCGCTCCTCTGAAAATCAAATGGTCGTCCCCTCTTGTTTTAAACTAAATTCGCAAATGCTGAATTTATTATAGCTGTTACTTATTTTCTTTGTCNATAAAATATTTCTGTCAGTGACAGGCAACTGATTTCATGGTTCTTAAGTAATAAAAGAAAATATTTTTATATCAGATGATTTTTAAGATTCAATAATCAGTACAAAATCACTTAAGATTAATTCAGCTAGATCTGTCTGAATAAAACACCTACTTTGATGTCTTGAATATTTGTGGTTGTCCACATCCAAGAAAGACAAATCTTACAAAGTGATAAATTGGGGAGTACAAACAACCTGGATATCACCTATTGTCTCCATCTTCATAAAACAATACTAACTGTGAAAAATGTCTCTGCGTGTTGGCTTCTTCTCTTCATAGCGCAATGCTCACTGTGAAAACTTGTCTCTTTGTTGGCTTCCTCTCTTAGCGCAATCTTCACTGTGAAAACTTGTCTCGAAATCTTCACTGTGAAAACTTAAACTTGTCTGTTTGTTGGATTCCTCTCTTCATAGTGCAATCGTCACTGTGAAAACTTGTCTCTTTGTTGGCTTCCTCTCAGCATAGCGCAATCTTCACTGTGACAAATTCTCTCCGTTTTGGCTTCTCCTCTTCATAAAACAAACTAAATCACTTGTAAAGTCTGATTTTTCGAGTGTCATTGGGTTGACCCTTTATGTCGATATTTTTATCCCTCGTTTGTCGCTCGAAGTAAAACATTGACCTGAAAGACTAACCTATGTTACAATCTCAATTAGGGGACGACCATTCAAGATTTTCAAGGGGGGATTGGGCGAATTTGTGAATAAATAATTTAATCCTGGTGCCAGAGAAAATGAATATTCTTATCCTACTTGCTATAAAAAGTAATTTTTGATTTTGATTTGAAGAATAATTTTTTTGTTGCAAATGAATGAAAAAAATAATTTGATGTGACATTTATGAATTCGAGATTTTCATGAAAATAAATAATTTCTCTGTGCAAAATCGCCCAAGCGCTCCTCTGAAAATCAAATGGTCGTCCCCTCTTGTTTTAAACTAAATTCGCAAATGCTGAATTTATTATAGCTGTTACTTATTTTCTTTGTCCCTCGTTTGATATTTGGTCTTCCACATGTTTTGATTTTATCTGCACTGACGACACATGACATCGAAATCTCACATTGGAATAATCAACTGCACTAGATTGTTTTTGATGTCACTGAGCATTAGACTAGTTATTCACTATATAATGGTTTGGTACTACAGATTATTAGTATGTAGTTTGGTTATATGATTTTATTATCATAAAATTTAAATAGATATATAATTGTCACGTTGACTCCTTTAACGATAAAAAAATACCCATCTCCACGTAAAGTTCAAGACGCATTAAGTAACACGTTCGACCAAAAAATGAGTCAAAGTTTTTTTTATGTTCATCAAATATTCTGGAGCAATAATTAACATATATCATTTTTTCACTGTGATACTGTTATATTACTTAAATGTTGATACATCAACGAATAAGGCAACAATTAGCAATAAAATAAAAAAAAATGTAAAAAAAAATAAATAAGTAGAGTCGAGATATGCATAAAATACTGATTTCATCAACCCTAATTATCATTTCCAATGTGATTATCATCTGTACCAATTGAAAATCACACTAAGAAGTTACAGCAAATTGTGATGCTGCAGAAAGTCACATTAAACGTTGGACATGTTTAAGAGTTATGTGCTACAAACCGATAAAGAGCAAAAAAGAAAGGCACTGAAAAAGTATTTATTTGGGATATCGGACACATATTTTAACAAATACCTAAGCGAATACAGTCCTTGCAACCAGGCAGTCGATGTTAGTTGAAATGGTGCAATTTTGTGTCAGTGCTTTAGCAAAGGCCACAAAAAACGTTGTGGATTTCTGGATTTTCCTTGTACAATATCGCATTTCATTTTCACAACAATGCGTCACACATACGAATTAATGTATGAAAGATAACAGGAAACACAATTACAATCACATGCGACAATCTACCAGATATCTGCACAAAAACAACATTAAAATGACAAAAGACAAACAAAGACGACGATAGGGACTCGGGATAGCCGGGCGTAGTACCCTCACTGGTAGGGTTAGACGGTTTATGGGTAACCATCCCTCCCTTTTTTATATCCCGTATCCCTACAGTATAATAAACATACAAATAAAATCCAATACAAATAGACTACCAACTCCAAGACCACAATCTTGAGAGGGAAAGAATATGACAAAACATAATTTAGAAAGATGGATCAAGGAGTGCTCGCCGCTAAACTACCGGTTAGCTCAGCTAGCTCAAGGAGCCTAGTCTGCTGGTAAAACACCGTCGCATTACGGAATAAAAATCAAATTCAAAACTTCCCGAAAGGTTTGGTAAAGAATCATCATGGATTTCAGTAGACATCGACAGTATCAATGAGAAGCAGTATACCTGTAAAATCTTCAGGCCATTGGATCCAAATGCCAATTTAACGGAATCATGAAGAATATCCTGTAAGTTACATACCAGCTTTTTAATTTTTTTTTATCAGTTTTGACATTTTCAACAACATCGCGGTAAAAACAAGGGTGTAATTAGCCTTTGAATTTATGTACAAATTTTAATGAAATGTCCTAAGTGATAACAACCCCTTTCTCGTACGAAAATACCACCTAACTTCCATAGTAAACAGACAGTAGATTCGTTATCCGAACGTCTGATGTCATAAATGGTTGTACCAACAGTGGATATTGTGGTTCCAGAGTTAATAATGTTAACGCTTAATGCACTGGTTAATTCAGTATAGGTTCTTTGAAGTACTAGTACTTCTGCTGCTTGCTGTTTTTTCTTTTTATCGCTTTGAGACGTGTAAGCTAAATTACATGGTTCTGGCTAAATAAACTGAATTTTCTGCACAACAAGCAGAGCAATCGAAGGCACAAAAATATGGACAAATGCAGATAATAGAAATTATATTGACAGCAGAAATAAACAAGTGGACACTAGGTCTCGATAGGACTCGATACAGAACAAAACATCTACTACCAGTGTGAACACTAAAAAAAAAGCCGACAGTAACTGGACCACGTCCCCTGAATTTACTGATATATTTCACTTATGAGAACGGACAATTGTCAAGTAGATTTCAGGTCGTGCAAAGTTTAAACAATACCGTTTTAGTTGTGTCTTGTTGAATATTTTGCTGAAGTGAAATATCCAGGTGAATCCTGCAATTTGATTGGCTAGCTTGACAGGGGATATAAGACCGTATCCCCGTGGTAGCAAAATCACAACTTTTAAACGTTTTAAAAAGAAAAATTGTAGCACTTCTTGCAGAATATAATTGTTATTCGGGATTCACAGGGGATACGGGTTTATATTCCCTGTCTTTGCCCTATATCCCCTGAGCCG
The DNA here is from genome assembly GCA_002080025.1 of Modiolus philippinarum. NCBI lineage: Eukaryota > Metazoa > Mollusca > Bivalvia > Mytilida > Modiolidae > Modiolus > Modiolus philippinarum. The sequence continues at coordinate 302,967 of MJUU01002466.1, forward strand.
TAAAACACTGACAGGGAATATGAACCCGTATCCCCTGTGAAGATTCCCAAATAACTTAAAGTACACCACTAGAGGAGTGTTGCGGACTGGACAACACAAAAAAAAAGAGAAAAATTTCTGAGAATGAGGTGAATTAGTTTATTCGTTTGATCCGCCTGTTTATTTTGTGTGTGTCATGACTATTTATTACTTCCAGAAATACCATCTTGGTGACATACAAAATCCATCCTACGAATGATGCGACTTCAAACGCAGATACATTTACCCATGCCGGGGCAGGAAAGTTCAAAAGTTTTATGAAATTATAAGCAAAGTTAAACAGATGATAAATATACCGATTGGGTTGATTACACCACGAATATATTCTTTAATTAAACAACCACCTAAGACCAGTATTTCACCCCTTAATTACTCACACATTTTTTATTTGACATGTAACTATAATTTGATTATGGTCGACATTTTTTCATGTTTTTAGAACACATGTTTGTTGTATTTCTCACAGTGACTTTTTCAGTTTTATGTCGGAGTGAAATGTTAATTTCTCCTGGCATTCTAACCGAGTCTCACTGGCGAAACAGCAGTCGTTATAGGATATTAACTACTTTCCCAAGTGAGGCGGAGAGAAGGATTTGTTAACTTATAAGTTTAATGACTGTAGTAGATTATTTAATTGAGAATTCTGTCAGAGGATATGTATTTGTCAATTACAGAAGAAAATATTACCCTGAGAATTTCTTATTAGTCTTAGAGTTGCTAAAAATAAAACGATGGGAAAAAATTCCGATTGTCGTTCCTAGTCATGTGAAAAAATGTATAAAAATGTTTTTGAAAGAGAGTTCTCAAGAAAATCTTTGAAGGTCTTGCAATATGGTATATGTATCCAAAGAATGTCAAAATATAACGCCCAAGAAAACATTTTCAGTAAATGTACTATTAATATCAATTACTTAGCTGCATACTGATATGTTTCATCAAGTCCTTTTTGTTGATATTTGTGATTTTTTTTTCAAGAAACAACATGAATGCAATTGAACCACATTTTAAACAAAGCGCTGACAAGTCGTCATTTAATATCGATAATTTTTGTGTTAACAAGAAACACCGAATTTTAAGAACACAACCACCAGTAAGGCATTTTCATTGTAATGGGACTCAAACACCATATAGTAGCATTTATCAATTTGTTAATGTTCTCAATCAGTTGGATTGTTCATACTCTGAAAATATCGATTGTAATTTTTGGTCCCATAAAGACAATGTTCACAAATTACTAGTAGATGCGACCGATCCAAATTATTATCAATTTTTTCAAATTGTTCATTACATACTATCAATATTTGGATTGATCACAATCGATTTCATCGAGGTTTGGTTGTTCGATCAATTACAATCATTTTTTGTGGTCTTATTGAAAATGGTGGTCTCAAATAGATCGATTCAAACAGATACGATTACGGCTTTCGTGTGAACAGTTGAAACTGATTGCGATCGGTTCAAGTGCTTTAAAATGATCGATAACAATCGGTTCTAGCCTGATTATGATCAGAAACGGGTTTTAAAAAGAATTGATCCTAATTAAGATCGATCGCATCTAATATTAATGTGAAGGGTATCATTTGAACCATTTGATGCGATTGCAATCGATTGCAAGATATTATCTTTCCCATTTGAACCAATAACAATCGATGACATACTTATCGATCTTTCTAAGACCAATTAAAACAGAGAAGATTACGGCTTTGCTGCGAACACTCAAGTGCTTCGAATTAAATACGCGATCGATCGCAATCGTATTAAATGTTTCAAATACATGCATAAATTTGTTTTAAAAGAATCGATCTTACTTTGAAGTGATCATATCTCGTTTTATTGTTCACATGGTATATTTGAATCATCAACAAAGATATGTTGCATTCGATCTTTTCCTAGTATGAACAGCCAAACGCATTGAAATCGATCCTTATCGATTAAAATATTGAAAGTGTGAACAGGGTGTTACCAATTTATTTTCATTTGAATCGAATACGGTCGATCGCACTTCTTGTCATATTTTAAAACTTGCAGTATCTAAATTTAACAAAAGTTTTGTTTGAAAACTAAGGAATATCTCCCTAATGCATAGCACTGTCCTAAGTTGAATTTTGGCTTTTCTATTTAGGTCCTTTGGTTTTTTGTTCTCTATCAGATTTTACACGTATTTTGATTTATAGACTTGTTTTTTATCGTTCTCATTAGATACGATTGCAATCGACTGAATGTATATTTGAAATCGAATTCAACTGTTCACACTAAATCCGTAATCGTTTTTAATCGAGTATTTTTTGGAGACCACCTGTTTTTAAGGGATAAAAAAAATCAATTGAAATCTGCTAAAAATATAAAAATCGACTGCAATCGATTCAAATATTATGGATATGAATAAGGTCCAAAATAACGACAGCACAATGCGGAAGGAACTAAGGTGTGGCATTTAAAAAAAATCGAGGTCCAAAAGACATTTCCAAAACGAGAACACAGAAAACAACGACACAAGACAGTCACAAAGCATAGAAACACAACATTCAAAACCAAGGCACTCACAGTGTGAACTCCCATGAAACCGAGAGTGACATCAGGTGTTCCGGAATCGTAAGCATGTCCTGCTCTGTTAACAGCATCCGTCACACTACAAGTGAGTTAATCTAAGAAAAGTTAAAATCGGTATAGTCAAATCCGGGAAGACGTGAATCCAACTGAAAGTGTCCCCTTTCATATGGGACACTCATATCTTTCAATGAGGATACGGTGACGGCCATAGAATTTCTCGAGAGATGAAATTTACATAAGTTGAACAAATCCCTGACTAAGCAGCCTTTGGGACAGGGTTGGTACACCTACAATCACATGCCACAATCCACAAGTGGGACTGCATTAAGACACAAATAAAAGACAAAATACAAACGATGATAACTCTCGGTATAGCAGGGCTTGGTAACGACAATGCAAACTCAAGAAGGATTTAGATAAGAGTCATCACATCGACAGTATCAGTGAGAGGCCAATATACTTGTAAAATCTTCAGGTCATTTGATCCCAAAGCCAATTTTATGCCCTAGTATGTAAAGAATGAGTTACGTCCCAGTTGTCTTGATTTATTTGATCAGTTTCTGGTATTTTTCAAGAACATTTCCGTAAAAACGAGGTTGAGAAATGCCTTTACTTGTAAGGTGCTTGCGAGTCGCGCCATATTTTGATATCAAATGTTCATATTTTCTTAATAGTATCCAACAGTTTATGAATTCTGTAACGTTTTGATATGATATTAAGTTGAGGTCCATTAAAGTCGTCAAGAGTAGAACAAACGTAAGCATTATTATGTGAAATTCGGTGAATTATATAACCTTTTATAATATTGTTTTGAAAGTCAAAATTCTTGGACGCTGAAGCTATATCGTACTAATTACTGATGTCAGATGTTTTACATTTTGTCAAGGTTGCAAACAATTGCTGTATCACTTTACCAACGGAATTGTTTAGACATTCTGTTATTTATCAGAGAGAGAGACCAAAGCACTAGAATGCGTTCATACAGCCCACTTTTATGAAAAAGGAATCGCCAAAACCGTACATAGGTGAGTGCTTAAGTCAGTCTATGTTGGCACTTTCACAGCTTGTTGAAACACTTTGTCTCAGAAAACATTTCCAAGTTGTTTTAATGGTTAAAGTCGCTTGTTGACAATATTTTAAAGAATTCTGAGTTATAGAAAATATAGAAATTTCTTCTTTTCAAGGACTCAAATCAGTGACTCCATATCTGTCATGCTATATATATAGATTATAATAAGGCCTTTTGTGTATAAATATTCTATGCAGGCAAAGGTTGAAGCTTAGGAAGTACATCGTCAGGTTGGTGGTTGATAAGGCGAAAAAAGAAAGAAAGAAAGAAAAAACATTTCCGAATCTCTAATCTTGTTCATGAACTCCATTATAAAGAGGTCAAAATGGAGTAAAAATATTTCAGAACGGATCTGTTCACTTACCTTTGCCAATTTTCTTTTAAAATCGCTTGATGCCATTTTATTTTCTTGCCTTCTGTTTTCTACATGGCTTTGTAAACAAAACTTACTTGCAAATTAGCTAATCCCAATCACAGTCCATCAAACTCCATCAATATCCTTCAATGTTTACGATCAAAGTTATATTTATCTATTGATTATTTAAAAAAAAACATCAATACCTTTTTGCAAGAGTTTTCATCGTCCAAGACTTGTTTCAACTAGGTTTCAAGTTTTGGCAGTTTTTTGTGGTTTGGTTTTGGTTTTCTAAATACCGAACTTTTCGTAAGTTTAGTCAGTGTATATTTGGTCATTTCAACAAATTATGTCTCTTCAGTGCAGATCAAGTACTAGATGTTGTTGTTTTAGTTTAAAACATAAAAATTCGCTTCCAATGTTTATTGCTTGACCAATAAAATGTTACTTCGTGTAGTCTCTCCACTTGCGCCATACTTGCTTACATTAAATACGATCTCACACCGTCTATTGAACTGGTCTTGTTCATGGCTACGTATTTTGCTGCTGACATACCACTACTCAGATTACGGATGTTGTATATGCATATAGCCGAAGATGATAACCTTGACGAAGTACTTTTCCACTTGATAACCTTGACGACGTACTTTTGACTTGATAATCTTGATGGCGTACGTTGTACTTGATAACCTTGACGACGTACGTTTTCACTTGATAACCCTGACGACGTACTTTTTCACTTGATAACCTTGACGACGTACTTTTTCACTTGAAAACCTGACGACGTACTTTTTCAATTGATAAACTTGACGACGTACTTTTGCACTTGATAACCCTGACAACGTACTTTTTCTCTTGATAACCCTGACGACGTACTTTTTCACTTGATAACCCTGACAACGTACTTTTTCACTTGATAACCCCGACGACGTACTATTTCAGTGGATAACCTTGACGAGTTACTTTTTCACTTGATAACCTTGACGATGTACTATTCACTTGATAACCTTGCAGACGTACTTTTCACTTGAATTTTTTTCACTTGGTAACCTTTACGACGTACTTTTTCACTTCATAACTTTGCCAACTTTTTTTCACTTGATAACCTTGACGACGTTCATTTTCACTTGATAACCCTGACGACGTACTTTTTTCACTTGATAATCTTGACGACTTACTTTTTCACTTCATAACTTTGCCAACGTACTTTTTCACTCGATAATCTTGACGACGTTCCTTTTCACTTGATAACCATGACGACGTACTTTTTCACTTGATAAACTTGACGACTTACTTTTTCACTTGATAAACTTGCTGACGTACTTTTTCACTTGATGATCTTGACGACGTACTTTTTTCACTTGATAACCCTGACGATGTACTTTTTTCACTTGATAACCGTGAAGACGTACTTTTTCACTCCTATGAAGTCCATGTGAATATGTCTATGTCGTGTCACGGTGTTATATCTTTTAAAGGCTTATTAGACTTGAATATCGGTATGATAAGCTTGATTCAATTCAATCTGTAGAGCAAATTCTCAGGAATTTAAATTGTTTATATTTGATTTCAAACAGACATTATGAGCAGTCAAGAGTTAACTATTGGTGATCTTCTATTGATTAGACTGTCTTGGCAGTTAGGAGCAGACTAGCTGGACATTTAGTAGCAGACTGTATGGGCAGTTAGGAGCAGACTGTTTGGGAAGTTAGGAGCAGACTAGCTGGACAGTTAGGAGCATACTGTCTGGGCAGTTAGGAGCAGACTAGCTGGATAGTTGGGAGCAGACTGTCTGGAAAGTTAGGAGCAGACTAGCTGGACGGTTAGGAGCAGACTGTCTGGGCATTTAGGAGCAGACTAGCTGGACAGTAAGAGCAGACTGTCTGGGCAGTTAGGAGCAGACAAGCTGGGCAGTTAGGAGCTCACAATCGCTGTTATGCTACAGAGCCGGTTATCTGGAGCTAATTATCTGGAGAATCTACAAAGTGAGAAGCAGGTTATCTGGAGAGTTCAAATTCTGGACAGTAAGGAATGATAAACTGATTATCCGGACAGTTAGAAGCTGACTGGCTTGACACTTAGGACTCTACAATCGTTTATATACTGTAGAGCCGATTATCTACGAGGAGTAAACTATCTTGGGTATCTATACAAAATAAGAAGTGACTTGACTTGACGGTAGAGTTGACTTTCTGGACAGTATAAGGGCAGATTTTCCAAGAAGCTAACAATCGTTGATATACCGTATAGCGGGTAATTTTCGCGGGTCAAAAATTTCGCGGATTTGAGTTGAAAATGTATGCCAAAAATTTAAGCGATTTAAATTTTCGCGGATTATCATAGATTCTGTATATAGCATAAGGATACATAAAATATTCGCGGAATTTATTTTCGCTATTTAAGTCCATCCGCGAAAATACGCGAAAATCAAAACCTGCGAGAATTTCCCGCTATACGGTACTATAGAGCCGACTATATAGAAATCCGGACAATTAGGAGCAGACTAGCTGGACAATTAGAGTGTAGCAATCGTTGATATACTATGGAGCCGACTATCTGGAAACCATCATCAAATTGTTATAATATAAAGACATTGAGAAGATGTTGACGATGTTCCAACTTAAAATTGATGAGCAATCTGTATCTGATTTCGAAGTTTACATGGCGACAAATTTGACACTACAGATTATAATCCATCTGCAATGATTGTAGACAGATTCCTTAAATCTGATATCACTGCTCAAATCATTATTTATTTATTATAGTATAAAATATCTTCGTAAACATAAGATCAATATCTCCATCTTAAAAACAAATCATCTTTTCAAAGTGTCATATTACAGCAGTATAGATCTGTAGAATTTTATAATTTATATATATATATATATATATATATNATGTAGAGTACTGTACTGCATGCTGTCCATATCATCAGCAGTTTTCAGAGCTTAATTGATGTAATCTTGCGATAGATTGATAAATTTGATGAAACGAGTAGATGATCTCGCTAATGAAAATCTCTGTCATCAGCTGACTTAAATGTCCATTTAGAGCTTTCAAATTGTGAAGACATTTGGTCTGGCATAAGAAAAGTAAGTCGTCATCATAGATATCAGTGTCTGTGATAAATTGAATTACGAACTGGTTTCCAAAATATAAAAGACAGTAACAAGGGCTGCTTCTTGGTTTATACATGTAGAGACTTTGTCTCTCTGGCATTTACTCCATATCATTTCATTGTTTATTTAAGACTTGGGTTTGTCTCTCCTTAAAGATTTCCCTTGCGAGAGATGTATGCTCTATATAATTCAGCAGAAGTCCATTACCTAGTATTTTGTTATTTACTACCACTGGGCCGATGCCCCTGCTGTTGGATTGTTAGTCCATGAGTGTATTCACCAACCCAGTAGCCAGTACTTCTGTGCTAGCCTTAAAACTGATTTTATTTGCAAATTGCAATATCTAAATTAAAGAAACCTTTTTGTTGAAATTTAAGGAGTATCTCTCTCTTGCATAAATGTGTCCTTTATAATAGCTGATTTTGGCTTTCCTTTTCAGATCCTATCGGTAATTTTTTCTCTTTCATCCTTTACATATATTTTGGTTATGATTTCCAGATATTGATTATATCTGCACAGAAGAGACATAAGTTGTCGAAATGTGGATATGCAGAAACTAAATTAACAGTTACTTCGGTATTTTGTTATTCAACATTAAAGGAAAGTACTCCATCACCTTCATAAAGACTGATTTGTCGAAAATAAGGTTTTCCCTTTCTATTGTTTTTATATACATTTAAATATTACCATATTGTACAGCTTGCTATGTATTTAATCTTAAGCACAAATTTAATTGTCGGTGTTAAACTGAGCAAAAAAAAAAAAAAAAAAAAAAAAAAAAAAAANNNAAACAAACAAAAAAATAAATACAAAAGAACAACAGCAACAACAACAAAAAAATTAATAAATAAAAAAAAAAATTATTAAAATGCAACAAACAAAAAAAAAAAAAATTATTGTATAGTTGTTAGAACTAGAATTATGTCTCAGTGTAGAATATGTGGGTTTATTCCGCTCAAACCGGTGCTAGGGGCCGTCTTGAACTTGCTATGAGGTATGAGTAAAGCTCATTGTTGAAGGCCTCATGGCAACTTCAAGATGAAGAACAACAATAAAAGCGTTGTTCCATTGCTTATTTACCATGTATTTGTAGAGACTTTGTCTCATTTGCATTTACTCCATATCCCTTCATTGATAATTATAAGATACCCAGATTGAATATACATATTGTGGAGTTACCTTCATCTCTGGTGATTTTTTTTGGATAACAAATATGTTGCCTTCAAACTGACATCTGTATTTATGTCTGCTGAAAATTGTTACAGTACCACAATTTGATACCATAAGAGAATGTCATCAAATTTTTCGTATGCGACAATAAAATGCTTTGCACGTTGAAAACCTTAAAAGCTGCATTATAAAACGGGATACAACAGTCCTTTTCGTTTGTCCTGTTAATATGTCATTGTAAATAAAAAAAAATTCAAGTCATCGGCTGGGTATATTGCGATTGTTAAGATTTGGCTTAACAAATGAAGTTTTGTCAACAGTACATAAAAGATATTGTTGTATGCTACAAGTAGTTGATTGACGGCATCAAATTACCTGGATCAATACCTCGGCAAGCAAATACCGAATCAACAAGTCTATTATAAAATCAATGGTAAAAGTATTTCGTCAATACCTTTATATAGTAGCAACTGCAATAGTAGAAAAAATGTCGTAAATACTTTTATAGTAGCAACTGCAATGGTAAAAAAGTATTTATTAAAATACGTTTATAGTAGCGAGTGCAATAGTAAAACAATTCATGAATACGTTTATAGTAGTTATTGCAGTGGTAAAAGAAGAATAATCCAAGACAAAGGCAAACTCGGAATTGTTTTAGTCCTTGTCAGATTTGGTAACATCTATTCAATCTTTAGTGTGGAGTCGTGTTAAGAAACTACGCAGATGTGTTAACAATCGATATAAGTCTTTATTTGAAGATCATGAAGCCCGTAAGAGCCTATCTACAAAAAATGACAAATATGCTGTTGTTGTTGCAGACAAAGCTTCTAGTACATTATTTCAACTGCCTTATCAAAGATCTAGGCAGGAATTTGTCTTTTAATGCAGTATGGAGTTGGTAAAACAATTCCCCGTGTTTGAGATGTATGTTTTTCTTAGATATGGTGTACTTGTACATTAGATTATATCTCATGTGTACACTTTGTTTATAACTTTTATCTAAATTCATGTAAATTCTAAAACCTAAGGTTTAACTCCCTCCATCGTAGTTTTGTCCTTAGCTCTATTTGATTTTATTATTCGGATTTCGTTTGGGTTTATGTGTTTTGGACATTTTTTTGAAATTGTGGGTTTCCTGTGTGTGGATTCTATTGCTGCTGATGAGGAATTAATTTAAGAAATGGCCATACAGCTCCTTAAAATTATTGCAGTTGGAGTTGACACATGTGTTATGGTCTCATGTCCATTTACTCCATATCCTTTCGTAAAATAATTAATCACAATACACATATCAAAGAGTTTCATTTAACATGGACTCATGGACTTCGGCTCTTGATCACTCTGTTCGGTAATTTTGTTATTACCCCCATTAATAAAGACGAAATCCTTTCCAAGTACAGGTCATTCATGTCATCCTTGAATATTCATACTAAAAATAACGACCAAGACTTGCCATACCTATATTTGGTACCAAAATTACAAAAATAAATCCATTCAAGGAAAGATACTAGTACATCGCAGGATCTTCATCTTGCTCAACTACTCAATTGTCTATTGAAGTAACTAAGATTTTGTCTGCAGTGAAAGACAGGCGTCAAGCAGATTGTGAAAATATTCATACCCGAAGTGACATAAATCACATATGAATAGTTAAAAATTCGAAAGAATTCTTGGTAAATCTTAAATTCCTTTCATTTTCTCAAATGCATTCTCTCAAGACATTTGATTTTTTCCACACTTTATGTAACGCTTCCTCATGATAGACTAAAATCTCGAATGAAAGGTATCATTAAAAAAGCCTTTGACGGTTAACAAAAATGTATTAGGTTATATATGCACTTTTTTTCAAAACCAATTTAAAAGGAAACGCATGCTGCATTAAAAACAGATGTGCAGTATTCTTGATTTTCGTATTCATAACATATTTGTCACATTTAGAGATACTATTTAACAACAGAAAGTTGGTATACCAATGGGCACTAATTGTGCTATTCTACTCGCAAACTTGTTTTTATGAAAAAGAAAGGAAATGGGGTAAATGTCAAGGAAACAGCATCCCATATCCTGGTTAAACCCAAAACAAAGCATCTAAGGGTCACCGTACGGTCTTCAACACAGTGAGGAACCTCACACCATATAGCAAGCCCGAAATGGCCCCAAAAAGGTAAAAAAGTGAATAATCAATGGAAACAAACCACATCCAATAACCTGAGTATTCTTACGAGACTGAATTTCTTCATGGACTCGTAAAAGATAATAAAATAAAAGGTGCTAGATCTTTCAATCTCACTTAAACATATATTGATGATGTTCTTTCCATTAAAAACAAATCTTTTGCTAACTGGATCCCATTGATATATCCTCCATAACCTGAGATAAAGGAAACGATAGAAACAACTAGATCTACATTTTTTTAAGGATTTCATCTCGAATATGACGAAAATTGTCAGCTCAGTACTAAAATTTACGACAAAAGGGACCATTATAATTTCAAAATTATTATTTTTCCCAACATTGACAGTATTATTATAGCTTTTCCTGCTTATGGAGTGTATGTTGCACATAGTTAATTAAAAGAAATTTCAAAGAAATGGAGTAAACTCTATATGCCGTCTCTGTTGGAATATTGCTACAGAGAAAATGTAGTAAACTCTATATGCCGTCTCTGTTGGAATGTTGCTACAATGAAAATGGAGTAAACTCTATATGCCGTCTCTGTTGGAATGTTGCTACAAAGAAAATGGAGTAAACTATATATGCCGTCTCTGTTGGAATGTTGCTACAAAGAAAATGGAGTAAACTCTATATACCGTCTCTGTTGGAATGTTGCTACAAAGAAAATGGAGTAAACTCTATATGCCGTCTCTGTTGGAATGTTACTACAAAGAAAATGGAGTAAACTCTATATGCCGTCTCTGTTGGAATGTTGCTACAAAGAAAATGGAGTAAACTCTATATGCCGTCTTTGTTGGAATGTTGTTACAAAGAAAATGAAATTAATAACATTATTACCGAACAGAGTTGTCAAGAGTCGAAGTCCAAGAGACAAATAGACAAATCAGGTGGAAACCACCGTAAAAAATGTCAACCAGAATGGTAAAGGCATTTCAAAATAAATGGTTGGTTAAACCTGTTTTATGATGCGCCAAACCTCCCTTCCAATGTGGTAATAGCAATGAAGATCCCAGTTTTAAGTACAAAAATAAAAATTTAATCACAGTTCGGGCCGAAACTTCAAATTTCCACACGCGACTAATATCTAATTAAGAACATTTTAATGAACGTATCAGATGGAATTTTTTAGGTATTGATTAATAAGGCAGTCACGAAGATAACTATGTCTAATGAGAAAGTCTGTATAATTTGTGTTATAGCTCTTTTGCAACGAATCAACTGTGAAATATACACCCCGTAAGTAGGAGAAGCTTGAGTATTACTGTCCATGCTAGGGAAATTATATTTGAAATTAAAATCGTCCCTTTTGTCGAAAGTTTCAGTACTGGGATGACCATTTTCCTCAAATTTGAGATTTAAATCAAAAAGAGATGTAGATCTAGTGATTTCTGTCGTTTCCTTTATCTCCAATTCTGAAAGATATATTGATAGGATTGAGTTTGCAAAAGATGAGTTATAAATAGAAAGAACATCATCAATGTATCTTTAAGTGGTACTAAAGGAACTAGCATATTTTATTTCAATTCAGGGAAGCTTACTATTGGAAAATTGAAGTCACCGCGTTTGCTATACAGAATAATTTGAAGTCTACATCTTTTGTCAATGGAGCAGACATGATTATTTTCCTATTTAAATAGGAATTCCTATTTTTTGATACAGAAAATAAATTCAAAAGTTGTTCAGTTTTGTAGCACTAGCAAGAAAATGATTTTGTCACAGGGCTAACCCCCCTATTTCCTATTTTTTTGGAAGTATTTCCTACTTTTCCATATTTGTTCAAAATCATGTCTGATGGAGGTAATAACAAAATTATCGAACAGAGTTGTCAAGAGCCGCAGTCCATCAGACAAAAAGACAAATCAGGAAGATTGTCGAATGCAATGGTCCTAACTTGGTACGGGCATTTCAAAAGAAATGGTGGGTTAAATCGGTTTTATGGCATGCCGAACCTCCCCTTCCATTGCAATAGTGTCCGATAGCAACTCAACAGTAATTGCTACATGTCGTACTAGTTGAAAGAAATGATAATTGTAGTACTGAGACTAAGTAAAAATGATAATTGTAGTACTGAGACTAAGTAAAAAAAAAATCTTGAATCAGAGTTCGGACCGAAATTTCAAATTTGTCTGCAAGGGACTGATATCTATAAAAAGAACTTTTTAATGATCGTATGAGATGGAATTTTTTGAAGCCTTGATATATAAGGCGGTTATGGAGAAACGAGAAAGTCTGTATAATTTGTTCTAGCTCTCGCGTTACGAAACAACTGTGGAACACTCTGTAAGCAGAAGCTGGAATATAACTGTCTATTTCAGGAAAATTGATAATTTTGAAATTAAAATCGTCCCTTTTGTCGTAAATTTTAGCACTGACATGACCATTTTCGTCAAATTCGAGGTGTAAGTCCAAAAAGATGTAGATCTGTTTGTTTCTGTCGTTTCCTTTATCTCTATAGTTCTGGTGAATGAAAGGATATGGAGTAAATGCACATGAGACAAAGTCTCTACGAATACATGGTAAAAACAAACAAAGGAACAACGCTTTAATTGTTGTTCTTCATCTTGAAGTCACCATGAGGCCTTCAACAATGAGCTTTGCTCATACCTCATAGTAAGTTCAAGACGGCCCCTAGCACCGGTTTGAGCGTAATTCTTTGCTAATTGTCGAGCAACGCTACTTCCGTGTNTTTCCTATTTTTTTGGAAGTATTTCCTACTTTTCCATATTTGTTCAAAATCATGTCTGATGGAGGTAATAACAAAATTACCGAACAGAGTTGTCAAGAGCCGCAGTCCATCAGACAAAAAGACAAATCAGGAAGAAACCACCGAGACAATTGTCGAATGCAATGGTCCTAACTTGGTACGGGCATTTCAAAAGAAATAATGGTTAAATCGGTTTTATGGCATGCCGAACCTCCCCTTCCATTGCAATAGTGTCCGATAGCAACTCAACAGTAATTGCTACATATCGTACTAGTTAAAAGAAATGATAACTGTAGTACTGAGACTAAGTAAAAATGATAATTGTAGTACTGAGACTAAGTAAAAAAAAAACTTGAATCAGAGTTCGGACCGAAATTTCAAATTTGTCTACAAGGGACTGATATCTATAAAAAGAACTTTTTAATGATCGTATGAGATGGAATTTTTTGAAGCCTTGATATATAAGGCGGTTATGGAGAAATGAGAAAGTCTGTATAATTTGTTCTAGGTCTCTCGTTACGAATCAACTGTGGAACACTCTGTAAGCAGAAGCTGGAATATAACTGTCTATTTCAGGAAAATTGATAATTTTGAAATTAAAATCGTCCCTTTTGTCGTAAATTTTAGCACTGAGATGACCATTTTCGTCAAATTCGAGGTGTAAGTCCAAAAAGATGTAGATCTGTTGGTTTCTGTCGTTTCCTTTATCTCTATAGTTCTGGTGAATGAAAGGATATGGAGTAAATGTACATGAAACAAAGTCTCTACGAATACATGGTAAAAACAAGCAAAGGATCAACGCTTTTATTGATGTTCTTCATCTTGAAGTCACCATGAGGCCTTCATCAATGAGCTTTGTAAGTTCAAGACGGCCCCTAGCACCGGTTTGAGCGTAATTCTTTGCTAATTGTCGAGCAACGCTACTTCCGTGTCTTCACTGTTCATGGGTGCGGGATTGCCAACAAACACTAATTAAACTGACAAAATGCTCTTATAATCACTGTCATCCTTTGCCCGACAAAAGCACTAGTGCCTTAAGCTAGTGGAAGATTGCAACATATAGACAAACACAGGGCACTCATCATGTCGAATGTAAGAAAACTTGGCGTTATAAAATAGTGAGATGTAAGTCAGAATTACATTTCGAAATTACAAAAATAAATGCCAAAATTTGAAAGTATGAATAGTATATATCCGTATGAGAAATTAACATTGAAGGGATATGGAGTAAATGTAAATGAAACAAAATCTCTACAAATACATGGTAAAACCAAGCAAAGGAACAACGCTTTTATTGTTGTTCGTCATCTCTCACGGACAAGTACACCATAACTGAAATATATAGAAAGCATACATCTCTAACACGGGGATTCATTTACCAAAAGATGCGTTATTGATGGAAAGAACATCATTAATATATCTGCAAATGAGATTGAAGGATCTAGCATCTTTTATTTTATGATCTTTTACGAGTCTCTTAAGAAATTCAGTCTCATTAGAATATAAAAACAAGGCTGCAAGTAAAAGAGCACAATTAGTGCCAATTGGTATGCCAACTTGCTGTTGATGAATAGCACCTCCAAATGTGACAAATATAGCATCAATTATACCAATAATACAATAACCATCAATGCCACGCGTGGAGCAGATTATGCTTACCCTTCCGGAGCACCTGATGATACCTCAGTTTTTATAGGGGTTCACACTGCTAGTGCTTCAGTTGTGTGGCGTTCTTGTTCATATTTGTTTATTTGTTTTGTCTTTGTCATACTGTCTCAATTCGTGTTGGATGTGAATTGTCGTGATTTGGATTTATGATTTTAGAATTCCCCCTTTCCTCGTTCTTGCTTCGGTATTCCTTTGCCGATGTATTCGAAAATCAAGCTAATTGCACACATGTTTTTTTAATCGTAGCATACTTTTCCTTTTAAATTGATTTTTGAAAAAAATGTGGATATAACCTAATTCAATTTTTTTTGAATCCGCAAAGGCTGCCAGCGGCTTGAATGATATATCTTTGATTCGCGAATTCAGTTTATCATTTGGAAGCCTGTTATACAGTGTGGAAAAATCAAATGTTTTTGGAGAATTATATAAGAGAATGAACGGGATTTAAGATTTTCCAATAAATCCTTCAAATTTTTAAGTATTCAAATGTGATTTATGTAACTTCGGGCATGAATAGCTTCACATTATGCTTGATGCTGGTCTTTGACTGCAGACCAAATTTTAGTTAGTTCAATAGACAATTCAGTAGTTGAGCAAGATGTATCTTTCCTTCTTTCATTTTCAAGAGGAGGAAGGTCAAAGAATGAGACCCATGTAGCATTGGCTGTAGCATCCTTAATTTCGAGCTGCTTTTTACATAAAATATGAAGAAAATCACCAAAACGAGGGTTGTTTTTTGGCAAAAAGAAATAATCTGCATAACCGAAGCTGAAATGGATGATAAGGCTAGTCTCTTATCATTATTCTCAAGAAGACTTTCAATGAATTCAGCCTTGAAAGAATTGAGAAACGGATAAGCTAAATGATGTTCACAGTTGTGCCCACCGGAATTCTATAGTCTCTTGAAAAACAAATCCTCCCAACTGGACAAATATGATTGGTGATCACAAACTCGAACATTTTTTATCACGTCTCTTTTTACACTGCTTTTTTTCGCTTATGAGTAATACTTCACAAAGTATGTTTGTTCTTCACACACACACACACACACACACACACATCGATGTATTTATGGGAAAAACATCTATGTATTTAATCTTCCAGTCGAGAGATTGGTCAACAGTTTTAATCCTGTTACAGTGAAATAATAATCGAAAGAGTTAAGATAAAACGTAGATCTTTCTTCAATATACACATTTCATTTACAAAGCTTCTCGAAAAGCAAGTACTAATATCACAATGTTTTTGAATTACTTCTTCAGTACGTGTCATGGTAAAAAATGTTGTCATCAATGCGTTTATAGTAGCAACTGCAAAAGTAAAAAAAAAAGTTCAAGTGCAATGATAAAAAAATATATCGTTATTACGTTTATAACAGCAACTTCAAAAAATTCTGGACAAACTCGTTTTAACATAAATGCAATGGTGTTTTTGCTTTTATTAATAAATAGGTCGATATTTACAGTAGCTTCACACGCTACCTTGTCATTGGTTGTAAAGTTGTAAGTCCTTAAACATGCTTAGAAGTTCAATTAAAAACTTGACATGTATGGTTAAAAATTGAGCCATGGTCATTTTCAAATGTGCACTGTACATACTGGCAATACTCGAAAAAAAAACTCATAAAAAAACAGACACTACAATAAACATTCTGGCCCTTAAAACACTTAAAAACACATCATGATTCTTATTGAAGTTCTGCATGTAGTTAACCACATTTGTTACCGGTTACCGGTTTTGACTTTACCCTGGATTAACCCACTGACAGTGTGACGGGTGCTGTATACAGAGGAAGACATGTTTACCCTTCCGGAATACCTGATGTCACCCTCGGTTTTAATGGGGTTCACAATGTCAGTGCTTTAGTTTTTGTTTTGTCTTGTAAATCATGCTGTTGACTTTTAGTTTTGTCTTCGTAAGTGATATCTGTCATACCGATTTGTCCTGGTTATTGTCTGAAATAAAGAGATATACAGAAGCTTCCGGTATATTTTTGTCCCCCGCCGTACCGCGACGGTGGGACATAGTAATGGTCTGCGTCCGTGTGTCCGTCCGTCCGTCCGTCCGTCCGTCTGTCTGTCACACTTTCTTGTGGACGCAACTCCTCGGAAACCGTGCATTGGATTATGTTCAAATTTTGTAGGATTGTAAGTCACTATATGTACTAGATCATATCGCACCGCCATTTTGATTCGTCAATTTTTATAGGAGTTATGGGACTTTGACCATTTTTAGCAATACTATACAACCGGAGATCTTGTGGACACAACTCCTTGGAAACCGTGTATTAGATTTTGAAGGATTGTTAGCCACTATATGTCCTAGATCATATCGCACCGCCATTTTGATTCGTCAATTTTTATAGGAGTTATGGGACTTTGACGATTTTTAGCAATACTATACAAATGGAGATCTTGTGGACGCAACTCCTCGGAAACCGTGT
>MJUU01002466.1:321868-332647 GCA_002080025.1 Modiolus philippinarum
TTGGTGTGTAGTGTCTTGTATTCCGTCTTCTGGTGTTCTTACTTTTGCCTTGTCTCCGGACTTAGATTTATGTAATCTTATGCTTTATTTCTTCGGTATTCTACTGTTTTGTAAAACGGAAACTATTTCATTCTAATAGATTAGTATGAAGGTGCGAAGTCTTCAGTTCATTTCCTTAACGTTTTCAATTATATTTTCAAACCTCCCTATCTGAACAATGCAGGCGCAAAACCACCTGATAATTGTAAACCGCAATGGTCATGACTTTGCACCATCATTTCAAAGCAAATGGTGGGTTAAACTGGTTTCATATGGTGCTCAAATGCTCAAACGTTCCAATTTGACCCATTACCAAAAGATTTTATATCATTGGAAAGAACGTTATCAATGTGTCTATTGGTGTGGATGAAGGATCAAGCATCTTTTATTCATTAGCCTTTACGAGTCCCTGAAGAAATTCAGTTTCTTAGGGTATAAGAAGAAGCCTGCAAGATGAGCACAATTCGTGCCTATTGGTATACCAATAAGCTTTTGATAAAAAGCACCTCCAAATGAGACAAATATATTATCAAGGATACTGATGCATCCATGCTTTTCATCGTAGCAAATCTTTCCTTTAAAGATGGTTTTAAAAAATAATGTGGATTTATTACCTAATGCAATATTTTTCTTTGATACAGCAAAGGCAGTGGGAAGATATATATCTCTCATTCGCGATTTTAGTTTAGTAGAAAAACTGTGGTATATAATGGAAACAAATGTTTTGAGATAATGTATTTGGGAAAAGGAAGTCAATTCGGGCCTGCATAGTGTAAAAGTATGCTTAATATCTGTCTTAGCAAGTCCCGTAGACAAATTTAGTAGTTGAACTATAGATGAAGATTTCAGTGATATATCTTTCCTTTATGGAGTTTTTTGTGTAATTTATGTTTGAAAAATTGCAAGTCTTGATTGTTATTCTTAATTTGAATATTCAAAGAGGACATGAATGACCTGTGATTGAAGTAGGTTTGAAATTTGTTAAATGAAACTCTTTTGTATAATTTTGTAGAATTTTCTCATCTCATCTTAAGATGTATTTTTGACCAAAAGATGCAAAAGAACATTCTTCATATAGGTTTGTTATAAGTTGTTATATTTATATGATGTCATTGTTTCTTGGTACATACATAGGTTTTTCATGTATATTTTTTGTGTATGGTATGTTTGTATGCAATGTCGGTTCAAAAGCACTTGAGTGATCATGTCATTTGTTATCTGACTTGCCGACTTTAAATAAAACTTATCTTAACTTATCTGGGTGTTTCTAATGTTGCCATTGTCTTGTTCTTGTTTGGACCGACGTCTTGATTCTCGGTTTATTTTATTGTGCCCCAAAACATCTGCCAAGTTATTGTCTTTATCCTTTCCTCTAAGATGCTATGTCTTAAGTGTCTCTTATGCTAATGGTGTCAAACAGTACTGAGACTTAAACCATCAAACAACCATATTGATCAATTCATGTATTCCTTTAACACTATAAATATTAAAATGGTAAATAATTTATACAGCCAATAAATATAGCTTCACTTAGATGTTTAGCTTTGTCATTAAGTTTATAAATAACAAAATACCGAAGTTACTGTGAATTCGGTTTCTACATATGTACATTTCGACAACTTGTGTCTGTTCAGTGCAGATCAAATCAAAACATTTGGAAATGTGTGTTTAAGTTGAATCGTATATATATATATAAATATATACGTCTGAAAATCAGCCCAACATTGTTAGATTTGCACATTGGTAGTTCCCTCTCCGGGATTCGAACCATCACTTTTTTGACATCTATGGCAACACCGCCTGCACTACGTCCAGCGCCTTAGACCACGCGGCTACCTAGGCTAAATGAAAATATAGCTTTCGGTAACCGGGTGATACCTCCTCGTAGGTTTAATCTAGGGTTGTAACGCAGTACATGATGTATAGGTGCTCGTGCAGATCAGCTGTGTGTATAGAAGTGAGGATTCTATGTCTTCCGACAAGGAATGCCGCCAAACAAAGTTATAATTTTTATATAATTGTCTGAAGTATGTGACAACTCTTCATACTATACCTGTCCAATGGATAATATCGTAAGACATTATACTGGGCTTGATGAATTATTTATATATATGTCTGAAAATCAGCCCAACATTGTTAGATTTGCTCATTGGTAGTTCCCTCTCCGGGATTCGAACCATCACTGTTGTGACATCTATGGCAACACCGCCTGCACTACGTCCAGCGCCCTAGACCACGCGGCTACCAAGGCTCTATATATATATTGCTGGTAGAATGTCTTTGAAGTCAAAATTCCTTCAACATTTTTAATAAACTTCTGTAAAGTCTAAAAGGTTTTTCCGAAAGGACTTATAAGGTTTTCAAGAATATTTTACTAAGTATCATGTAGTGAAATAAATTTTTGAAATGTCCCAACACTTTTCGGTAATGTGCAACAAAAGACTAAGACCGGTCTAGCCTCTCCTTCTGTGGACATGCAGTGTGCTGGGCAGACGATAACAGTGTGTAGTATTAATTAATTCTTATATTATTTCTTATTGTAAAAATACTAAATGAATTAATATTAACTAGAAAAAATGTATTTTCATTTTTAACCACAGTTTTTTAAAGTTAATTTTTAATTGCTAAAAACAATTTATAGTACAGTGTATTTGTTATTCCCACCCCATACATTTAGGGTTAAAATAATTGAATATGTTAGCACTATAGCCTTTATGTGTAGAGTCAATATAATTACATGGCACCGGTTCATTTTATTATTACATCTGCCATATTCAAGAGCCCAATATATACTCTGGCGTTGGACCAAAAACTGATATATATATATATATCCTTCCTTTATTGCCTCCAAAAGGAGAGTACATAAAGGAGTGACAAAATAATTTTAAATTAAGAAAATGTCATAGAAAAGAAAAAAATGTATAATGTTTGAAATGTGCATATTTAGGGTCCATACAAAAGTGAATTATAAAAAGAAAGAAAATATCTTCCTTTTAGCAAATACTTATCAGTCAGACCTTTCAGTTCTAGTTTTTCAAATGTTTTGATTTCATATGAACTTATGAGATTCAAAAGCGCCGAAATGACAGATTTCAAAATTTGCACACTTGGTTAAAAAAAGGTGTCCACCAAATGGATATTAAAAATGGAATTTTCGCATTTGCATTTGGAAGTGAAGTAATGGCTTGCCACTCTTTCATGTGAGAAGCAAAAGGAATATGTCTATAAAACGAAATGTTCACGCCAAAGTGTTGGACATTTATATCTTAATGGAATGGCAATCAGTCTGTAATTATACAACCTAAAAGTTTTCACTCTCAATAAAACCACAGTAAACATTTTTACTTTGATACAAGTCTGTAATCATAACCATTGATGTCTTGTGTCGTACACAGTATAAAATGATACCTTTTTAATTAATCTCTTTCCAAAAGGTAGACATGGCGTCCGGCGAGAGAATAGAAAGCATCATTATTAGTATATAAATATGTGATTTGTCATTAAGCGACTACTATCATACGTTTGCTAAACATCGCCTGTCAGAGAAAAATATTCATAAGCCAAGCAATATCATTTTCCTACCTAGCCAAGCCGATCTTATCTCACCTCCGTCCGTCACCCGCTGAAATGTCTTGCCACCAATTGAGCTTAACTGCTTGTTGATCAAAAGGAATAGAAGATGTAAAAATGAATACACTATAACCGCAACAAAACATCAACTATTTTGCCAAGCATTAAAATGGACGTTGATGATCCATGATGCAAAATTAGTTTCACCTCAGTTGCTGTGACAAGGTACCTTGTTTCCCTGTTTATTTTTTGTCTTTGTCTGGTTAGCCTTAAGGATCACAACAAAAGGATCAAAATCGCAATATAATGCTTTTTTGACCGTTTCGACAATTTATGCTTCACAGTGTAGATAAATCGAAACATTTGAAAAAGAGCATGTACATAGCAGCGATTTTTCAAAGATAAATTTTGAGCCATTTACATTTGTTTTATTGTACCTATTGGACGTATTTAACTTATATGGTTAAGATTATTGTTTGAGTCGTTCAAGGAGGGGTGCTTATCAAACAAATTTTAGGGTGCCCCTTGGATTGGCTTAAATGTTATTTATCAACATAAGAGAGATATACACGATCGTGGCGTCACAAATATTTGATATTTTAAGTTTATAGTTGCAGAGATGTAGTAACTTATATTCTAAATTTTCCTTTTTCCTAAAGTTACGTTTTTTAAGATCATTCAGCAAAGCAAAATATTCTGACCTCTGATAGAGTCCAATTTATTTGAAATAGATTAAAAATTTTGTTTGTTTTCATTTTATGAAGGAGGAGGCGTAAACCAATATTCGTGTCTCACATACCCTTTAACATATACTTTGTGAGAAATTAAATGTACATATCACACGAGCTCCTTTAGGAGTGAGACCGGGCATGCCGATAGGGTAAGTGTCTTGTATGCATGAGCAATGAAGGGATAAGGAGAAAATGTACATATCACACGAGCTCCTTGGGAGTGAGACCGGGCATGCCGATAGGGTAAGTGTCTTGTATGCATACGCAATGAAGGGATAAGGAGAAAATGTACATATCACACGAGCTCCTTAGGAGTGAGACCGGGCATGCCGATAGGGTAAGTGTCTTGTATG
Source organism: Modiolus philippinarum (assembly GCA_002080025.1). Taxonomy (NCBI): domain Eukaryota; kingdom Metazoa; phylum Mollusca; class Bivalvia; order Mytilida; family Modiolidae; genus Modiolus; species Modiolus philippinarum. The sequence goes on from MJUU01002466.1 coordinate 326,562, forward strand.
CATAAGTAATGACGGGATAAGGAGAAAATGTACATATCACACGAGCTCCTTTAGGAGTGAGACCGGGCATGCCGATAGGGTAAGTGTCTTGTATGCATAAGCAATGAAGGGATAAGGAGAAAATGTACATATCACACGAGCTCCTTGGGAGTGAGACCGGGCATGCCGATAGGGTAAGTGTCTTGTATGCATAAGTAATGAAGGGATAAGGAGAAAATGTACATAGCACACGAGCTCCTTGGGAGTGAGACCGGGCATGCCGATAGGGTAAGTGTCTTGTATGCATAAGTAATGAAGGGATAAGGAGAAAATGTACATATCACACGAGCTCCTGAGGAGTGAGACCGGGCATTGCGATAGGGTAAGTGTCTTGTATGCATAAGTAATGAAGGGATAAGGAGAAAATGTACATGAGACAAAGTCTCTACAAATATGTGGTAAAACAAAGCGATGGAACAACGCTTTTATTGTTGATCTTCATCTTGAAGTTACCCTGCATTACCCCTCATGTGAGTAATGAAATTTCCAATGTTTTACAGAGGCAAGAAAAATAAAATCCGATATGACTCAGTGCTAGACCTAATGTCAATCGATTGTTGCGAGACTTACATTATTCTAGTAAACCAACTCATGATTTACGGAGTGTTCTATTGTTCTTCCTCTTACCATTGAAGATGTAGTTTTCTTTATTAGTAATAATCATCTGCTGGAGAAGTCTTCGTATTGAGAGGATGCTACGACATATTGCATCAGCTACCATACTGATTCACTGTCTACATGAGCAGAAGGGATAGTACTGCCGAGGAATGGGAAGTTAACAATAATAAAATAGAAACATCACGTTTGTCATAAATTCCAAATTTTAAGTCGCCTATCTTTTCAGTTTCAAGAAAATGATCTAAACATGAAGCTGACTTTTGAGTTCAGTCTGTAGTGTCAGTAATTTACCAGTCTGTAGTATCTGTAATTTACCAGTCTGTAGTATCTGTAATTTACCATTCTGTAGTATCTGTAATGTACCAGTCTGTAGTATCTGTAATCTACCAGTCTGTAGTGTATGTAATTTACCAGTCTGTAGTATCTGTAATTTACCAGTCTGTAGTTACTGTAATTTACCAGTAAGTAGTGGCTGTAAATTACCATTTTGTAGTATCTGTAGATTACCAGTCTGTAGTATCTGTAAATTATCAGTCTGTAGTGTCTGTAAATTACCATTCTGTAGTATCTGTAATTTACCAGTCTGTAATGTCTGTAATTTACCAGTCTGTAGTGTATGTAAATTACCAGTCTGTAGTGTCTGTAATATACCAGTCTGTATAGTATGTAAATTACCAATCTGTAGTATCTGTAAATTACCAGTCTGTGGTGTCTGTAAATTACCAGGATGTAGTGTATGTAAATTACCAGTCTGCAGTCTCTGTGAATTACCAGTCTGTAGTGTCTGTAATTTACCAGTCTGTAGTGTCCGTAATTTACCAATCTGTAGTGTCTGTTATTTACCAGTCTGTAGTGTCTGTAAATTAACAGTCTGCAGTGTCTGTAAATTACCAGTCCGTAGTGGCTGTAAATTACCAGTCTGTAATGTCTGCAATTAACCAGTCTGTAGTGTATCATCGGTACTTTACCAGGCTGTAGTGTCTGTAATTAACCAATCTGTAATGTCTGTAATTTACCAGTCTGTAGTGTCTGTAATTTAACACTCTGTAGTGTCTGTAATTTACCAGTCTGTAGTATCTGTAATTTAACCAGGATGTAGTGTCTGTAATTTACCAGTTGACTGGGATGTATAAGATGTTAGTAGTCATTATAAGTTATTGATCATGAGTAAAAAGTAACATTTTTGGTTAAAGAACTTGGCAAGGTGCGTTTTCGTTTTAACTTTGAGAACGATAAAATGAAAAAAAACAGCCAATGGCTGTATACAGATATATATATACAGAAATACAGTTGGTGTATGAAGTATGAGCAAAGCTCATTGGTGAAAAGCCTGATGGTGACTTCAAGATGAAGAACAACAAGAAAAACGTTGTTCCGTTCCTTGTTTTACCATGTATTTGTAGAGACTTTGTCTCATGTGCATTTACCCCATATCTCTTCATTGCTTATTATAGATTGCAGTTGTTTATTGTATTTGTAATAAATGACATTATTTTGTACAGCTTTTTCCAGGACTCAAAGCTTTTAAAATAAATTATTAAATATGTTATGATTGGTAGACATAAAAAGTAAACGCTAGAATATATAATCCTTTAAATTTCTCCATGCATTTGTTCATTTCAAGGAAATATGTTACTTATAACAAGATTCCAAAATGCTTCATTAAATATCATTGTTTATTCTATTACAGCACAAAACACAAAGCATATAGTGTTCATAACCTGCCTCATCTTGGTGTAGCAATTCACCGTATTTATATAGCTTTAAATATTTTAGAAGCTGTTAGCCCATTATGTAGAACGAATAGGACAATCGTATTCAAACGAAACGATTTATAATTAGTTATATCCACATATTAGTTATATAGTTTTAGATTTTGTTAATAAAACCTGCTTGATTATTTATAAAATGATTTATTTTGTAAAGATAATTTCCAATATTACTTGAATTGGTGTCATTATATGGAGGAATTTATGCATACACTTGAAGCCTTTTGAGCTAAACGGAATTAAAAAAAAATCACATTTTAGCAAAACGCTTCGTATTTTTAACCAGTATTCCCAAAATTAGGACTTTACAGCGGCTGTCAGGTGTGTCGAAGAGATGCATACTCCATGTACTTTTCCGGTTTAACCGATTTACGCCACGTTTCCGTCGAATCAGCCTTCAAAAGTAAGGAAAACTATTTTTGGATTTTGGGACCAGTAGGTCAAAGGTCACATGTACTTACAGAAGGGGAAAATTTGTTTCCGGAGCAGCTTCAGAATTCTGCTTTAGATTTGAAGTAAATTTCCTTAGATGAAAACTCAGAGACAAGGAGCTCATCTATGTATTTTCAGGTCAGTAGGTCAATCTTACAGGTATTGTTTATTTAAAATAATAAATAAATTTATTAATTTCTATACTTTTGATCTGAACAAAGATTTAAGCTCTCATAAGAAAATTGTCAAATGAGGGGAAACGGGAATATCTGTTAAGGAGCTTTGCTGTGACAGTTTGTGTTTACACCTTGTTTCGGTACGCTACACTTGTCTAGAAAAAGAGTTATTATTGTTGTTCTTCATCTCGAAGTCACCAATAAAGGCATACTTCACTAATGTTCAATGTTTGTACTTGTAGCAATTTATGAATGGAAAGATAATATAAAAAAAATCATTCATAAAGTCGTCTCAAAACGTGTTTAAATTAATATTAGTTGATATATTTTTTTATTTCAATGCACTATTTAGTTTTGATAATAACGAATATAATTACAAAATCATCATATAGAAATGATGGTTTTCATTTTTTATTTTAATGACAACAAACTGTCAGTACAGCATGGTAGAGGTTTAAATTCGTGTTACTAATGTGTTATTTTATGCTAATTGTATCGGAGATGGTACAAATAAAAAGATGCCTGGCAGACATACTGATAACGTCTTAAATCAACATCTTGTTAACTAGAACCTTAAAAGCTTTCATACTTACCCTTTCTACTTGAGATTCAAGTGAACAAGCCTTCGGTAACAGAAAAAATAGCACATATAATTGTTTGTTACAAATTGCACGTAAATTAATAACATATAGAACTGCTTGTACAATAAACATGTTTTTGTAGTCCTTTTATGTTTGAAAATATGTAATGAAATGTAATATTACGTTATCCGTACAAAACAATACGGTTTTTATGCAGTTACGTGGCTACCATCGTATGCTTGGGACATGCAACTTTGTATTAATTGTATTGGGTTGCCAGGAACAGAAACGTCTTAAGGAGGTTTGCTCTTCATGTTTTAGATCATTAAATTTTATTTATTCTGTCTCATTCATTCGTGGTCAAACTTTGCTAATGTTAATCCTATGAAAAATCCGAGGACTTCAGTTTCCCGCTAAATTTTCAATCATATGAGATCATCAACCTATTAATTTTTTTCACTTATTTTTTTCTTTTTTTATTCCTTAACAAAAAATAACATTTATTTGAAATCCTATTTATTTTCAAATAAGAGTAGCGAACCCCCTTAATCTGTTATTGTGTCATTAGGTCATGCTTAAATGACGTATAACACTTTAAAAACATGTACATGTATACGTAGATAATCGAAGGATAAATATTTACCCAATATTTTCTCATTTTGTATCATAATTGCATGATCTTTTTGTCATCTTGACAAAATTTGTATGATTTCACATCTGCTGCAAATGGGTCGGCATCATCTATTCCCGTCACGTAAATCACGTGAATGTCACCTGTTGATGCTGTATGATATATTGCATCAAGTTGGGAAGAAGTTTAAGAAAGTGATTAATTGCATTAGTTTACAGACGATATATTGGTGAGAAAAAAATACATCTTTGATAATTATATAAAGGTTCTTTATGTTCATTCGGTACAGTGTGTAGGGTATCTAAACATTCCATGACGTCGTTGGTTATTGAAAGTTTCCACCATATCGTCACAAATAAGTTATGTGTAGGACATTCTGCATTTCTAGAGTACCGAATATTTGCTAGTTCCTCATTTTCCCCATCATTATCGACAAATGACTCTTATTGTAGTACAGGAAATCTGCAAAAAACGTTACTGATTTGGAAATTTATTAAATGACATGGTTGTGTTTTCTTTTTTATCATTTGTTGACAACCGTATACAATTCCATTTTTCAAAAGCTAGTTTTATCAAACTTTTACAACATTCCGTTATTACAGACACATGTGAACGCCAGTCAAACTTTTCCATGATATCACGTGGTGAATCTGTCATTTCTACACTCGCGACTTCACACGAAGTCTCGCACAATCTCGCCTGAGATCAATCATTTAGACATGCATTGCACGTTCCTTGCCAAATTTTCTGGACACCTTTGGTTTGTTTGGGTGATAGATATTCATTTCTTTGTAGAATCAATCTTAAATTTCGACAAGAGTCAGAAAGATTTTCTTTTTGTTTTCTTCAGCTGCACAGCATCCATCATGATATACGTCCCATTTTATAATTACCGGTCATGTTTTTAATTTTCGACTTATTTAAAGTATGTCAAGTTTCTCTAGTTTCCACCACATCACAAAACCCGGGTTCCAAGAGCTATAAGACGCTGGTAGCTTTATACTTCTCTTCAAGTTGCCAGTCATTTGTGAAGTCAGACTGAATCGAATCGAAATCTGCAAAAGTATGCCTTTTAAGGAAAAGTTATTTAAAAAAAAGTATAACAGAAGTTGTCACGACTGCAGTTCTTAACAAAAGGAACAATAATTCAAAGCAAAACAAACATATCAAAGAAAACTGAAATTGCATGAAAAAGATGACGAAATGCAGTATCACATGCAAGGACAGCTACAGATAATAACAGTTTATTGTTAATATACATTAGTATCGTTATATTCCCTTCTGACTCGCGTTCGATCTCTTCCTGAATATAAGTCGCATTTTATAATCTTTCACCAAGCTCCGTTTTGAGTCTAACATACAGGTTCATCCTACCAAACTGTAATAACTAATTTTCTTTATTAGCAAGTATCACTGATACCAAAAATATACAGCTGTGAATATTGTATAATAATAGATAAAATTTTCTCAACACCCTTCGGTTGTACAATATTGTTTATATTTAAGGTATATACTGATAAATTTACTTAGAATGTAATGAACTTTGCAAAATAAATTTATTTTAATTGAGCAATTGGATTTTCAATAGTTCTTCACACCTGTTTGAAATCTTGTGTCTGGGCGTTGGATTATACGCATGCAAGATAATGACAAATTATAAATGTATGGCGATACGGAAATGGTAAGTAATTACACAACACAGATAATAAAATCACAAAGTAACAGAAAATTTATATTCCGTGTTTGACAATTTCGACACTTTATGTCTTAGCAGTGCAGATAAAATCACAACACGATTAATCAATTCAAAGTGAAGTAAATAAGGAAAATCTAATTTTAC